>JAULCE010014345.1:0-14168 GCA_032359355.1 Macoma nasuta | reverse complement strand
GTATCCGCTTCCCTCTCTCTGGGACGTCCAATTAGCCCAAAGTTGGCAGAAACGGACGTAAACAACAAAACCAAACCTAATAAAACTGAAGCAGTTTTATTCCGAAAGAGAATTTGCCTTAAAGATGAAAAAGCATGGTACTATGTATCAATGATTTAGACATTGTTAACGATTTTTATTATCTAGGCACAGCATAACTACACGAAGAATCTTTCTTTGGACCAAAAGTTATATCCGGAAAAGGACCTTTAACACGCTAATGAGTAACATAATAAATATTTATGTGTCATATTAAGTTATATGTCAATTGTTTAACATCTTTGAAGGTTTTATGCTAAACTACAACTGTCTTTGTATAAATGGTGAACTCAGAAGATAAGATGTATGCTAGTCGGTTTTCTAGGATTATAAAGTATTAAGTTTGTTTCTACTGACAATAGTGTGTTATCCATTGTTTATTATTCCATGTTACAAGACTGCTGTAAAGGCAAAAGGAACTCGGCTTCAAATGTAAAAAAATCTACTAGAAAGCAATTGGTTTCGGATCCGGATGAGACGCCGATTATTAACCCGGCATCTCACCCAGATCCAAGCTGATTGACACTTAAGCATCAGTTTCACCAAATTTCAGACGAATCGAGTAAGGATTAAAGATCAAGCAGATGAGAATTCAACGGTCTATGTTGTAGCGGTAGGATAAGGGCTTGGTTATTTTCACTACTGTATATTGCGTTAGGTCAATTTAGAATATTTGTAAACTGCTTTTAGTTAGCCCTTTATTCTAAATATATATATTGTTTTTGAAAAAATGAAAATATCGCAGAAAATGGAGCATTTGATAACAATCAGCAAATGCTCATTTTTTTACGATGTCTTCAAAACTATCATCATTGATGTTTTCATTTCTCCTAGATAATCGATGAAATGCTTTCATTTTGAATGTGCCTAAATTAGAATAAGGAGTAAAGGTTAGCATGTTACCATTATATTTTTAGAATCATGTTAATGTACAAATATTGATGAGTGTTTATGGTCCCTAGCGTCTTATCGCTATCTTAGTCTCCGAGTTCAGTATGTAGTGATTGGATTGAAAACAACGCCTGATGAAAACTTATATAAACAGGCCGAATTCACATACTAGGACGCCTTAACACCTTCAATGCCTAATCATTAATCAAAGTGTCATATGCAAATAGGTTGGATCCGGATAAGACGCCGATTAACTCGGCATCTCACCCGGATCGAAGCTGTTTGATACCCAGCCAGATGTTTTGCCAAATCAATATCATTCCATATCAATATTATTCCAAAAAATGAATTATGATTGTGACGGTATGGACGAGGCTTGTAGCAATACGGAAAGAATCAAATACAGTCAACTATATCGAAATTTGTGTGACTGTTTTTGATAAGAAATTTGATTTGCCATATGCTCAAACTGTGTGGATTTGGTAAAGCTTTAAAATTAGATTAGAGGGTATTGTAGGACATACCACATACAAATCATATATCCGGCCGAACAGCACATAAACAAACACATTCACACACACACGCACACACACACACAAACACACGCACACACACACACACACACACACGCGAGCCCAAACATACACTACACATAAAGACACACATGGACAAAAACAGACATAAATCTAGGGTGAAGATAGGAGTATCGCCTTGGAACGGTCATTGGCAAACACGCCACTGGGGGGTTTAAACCGGTTTTGGGGCGGCCAATCTCACTTATCCAATTATCACCCCATCAGACGTACAGTGTAAATAAACAGTTTCTACATCCTCTCCACAACATCAGTGATGGCAAATCCAGTTGTTAGATATATGTAAAACATAGAAGTATCAAAAACATAGACTTAAGTTTCTTCTACACATGCGATAGTATAATTATTGTATATTGATTTTGCCGGACTGTTTTTGATAAGAAGTTCGAATTGCTCGATGTTCAAATGTTGTGTATTTGATTTAGCTTAAAGTTTCTATCAAACATGCTAGAGTACATTGTTGCTGGATGTGTTTGTATTGAGTAAGTCACATCAGATATATGAACATAATGCTAGCCTTTACCTCATATTCGTTTAAGACTTATTTTAAATTAAAGTATAAGTTATGATGAATAGGAATAATAAATATGTAGGTGAAAGAAAACATCAACTTTAAATGGCCATGAATACATTGTAGAAAATGAAGCTTTTGCTCATTATGTGCAAATGCTCTTTATTACATAAGTGTTCACTATTCATCTGCTATGGAGGCGTCAAAACACGTACCCATGGAGTAAAGGAGTAAATGCGTATGCAAGGTTATTCGGATATTGAGTAAGGGAATAAAAAGTGAATGTGTTTAATCCGATGAAAATAACATGAAAACATGATAGTTCTGGCAGTTTAGTAAATTTTTGATTGCTACAAATTTGTGCAACTAGTTTAAAGTCATATCAGACGCCAAGTATTTTGGCGGGAGATCCGGTTGCACACTGTTCAGATATTTTAACAGCGGTTACTGTCTAACGCCTTTGAAAATAATTGCGTTTCTCACTCTGTACGCATATTGAGGTGTAATAGAATATACAGTCAACCTTGTTTTGAGCGGCAAGAAAAATAAGATATAGTAACTAGTACTGACAGTTTGTCACCTAACGCAAATAGAACATAATGTAGAAAGCTATTTTGAAGCTTTTCTGAATTACTTCTGTTTTGAATTAAGTGACCATCTGTCTTAAACAGCATATGCCGCGTTTTGGAGTGACCGCTTAAAACAGGTTTAACTGTTTCTCTCTTATTTTTGGTATTCTTCGAGCTTCCAGTGGAATTTAATTAAGCCTTCACCTAGCCGTATGACGTGAGTATTCATTAGAATTACCTAAATCTTAATGAATGGTCTGAGTATATGTCTTCGTTACATAATAACGGTCTAACTATGTAAAATTCTGAAGGTTTTATAAAACCCAAACGTATTTGTTGGCTACATACAGTAGACACTGGTTAAAGGCCCGGCTTTCACTAAACGTCTCGAGCTGAGATCTTGCTCGAACTCAAAATTTAAACTTCAGATATATTCCACCATTTCATTACCACTGCCTTGCCAGAAAAAATACATATTTTTGGTCAAAATCTTTATATACAACACAACTCTTTATATCGATTGGTTACACGATTATGAAGCTTATTCGACTAATTCTTAACCTTTTTCGACTGAAGACGATTGACACAATTTTTAGTAAGTAAGCTGGCACCCGATCCAAATCAGGTGAGGTATCCTCGATTTGCATATCAGAAATAAATGACACCCACAGTGACTTATGAGGATATAGATACAATAGATAAATTCAAGTGATGACACAATCTGCATGACTAAAAGCAAAACAAAATATCATTCTTACGTGGGAATGGCATGGTGTAAAGTGGAGTCATGAAATCGTCCCGACTGTGTTAGTAACAACCATTGCAATCTTCTAGATTACCAGCAAGAACCTCGGCACAGGTACAAAGCCTTTGCTTATGCATAAAGTCAGAGTTCTATATTTAGTATAGTGTAGTATGTATTGCTACTATTGACCTACTCAACCCCAAAATAGACCGACCCCGGTTTATTCTTTTCATGCTGGATATTCGTAATTGGATTAGAACAACATGCATGTGTATCAAATTAATCTAAATTCTAACATATAAGAACCTGAATGAGTTTGAAATCAATTGCTTATCAAAATGAAGTTGTTACCATTATAAGATTGAATTAATTTTGTTTGGTATTCATCGATGTATGAACGCCGACCTGATCACACACAGCTGCAAAGCGTGTTTGATTAAGACTGCGTTCATTGATGAATACACTACCAGAATAATTCATTTTTTATAATTCCAATTAGAGTAATTTAGAATTTTTCCGTTTTGAAATTTCAAGCTTGGGAACCAAAAGGAATAGATTGATACTATGACATGCAGTTTATCCTTAAATTGTTCCACTGAGACAATTCAGGATCGATAATCCAAGGTCGCGTTGTGCTTTGTAGCTTTACATAAAGTTTTCACACCTTTGTTGGGGTTGTTTGGTTATTTGGTGTGGGTTAAATGTGCTTGCAAATTTGATTTTATCTTGCAGAGTTGCGACAGAGGCCAGTGCTGGAGATAATTTGCCCAGGCATCAGAAATTTGTTTTATTCTAAGTAGCTGTAAGTCTCGTATTCACTGTTTATCTACGCAATAAGCAGAACAGCTTTACTTGTGTATAAGCCGAACAACGGTTATATCGTGGAAACCGATCGTGGCATTCTTCGATATTCCTTCATTTGAAGTAACAACATGAATGCCTCTTTCATCTTCTTGACGTTGCGAGTTTACATAGTAAAAGTAAGATACTAGTCTCGACAAACCGTCACCTGGTATTCATCAAAGTATGAAGTATCTAAGTGTTTCGACCAATCAGAAACCATGAGTTCTTATGAACATCTCTGAATTCGATGTATTGCTTTATAAAATCAACCTTTTGATACGTCAAACAGCTGGAAGACCTTTATGCAACACCCTTCTTTTAAATTTTCGTCATTTTTCGTTTCATATGTGCTTACAGTGTATTATCAGCTAAAAGGACGAACACATAGTATAACACAAACACGACTACATGTTTTAATTGATTTTATAAACAGCAAATATTGACAGTGTTTCAGGATATGAACTTGACCGTGTGTGGATTATTTGGTCAGAACATCACAATAGCAGGCAGTTAATATTGCATTTCATAGAGAAAGTGAGTTAGTATATTGTAGATCAATAAAGTTAACTCTTTACAAATTGCTGTTTTAGACAACAATGCAATTCACATTGGAAGTAAATGATTAAAAAAAAGAGGTGTACAGGAGAAAGATATACACCGATTGATTGACTTTGAAAAAATTGTGGAAGATGGAGTGTTTGTTTATTATGAGCAATTGCTCCATTTCCTACACTGTTTTCAACAGTTATTTGTCAAAGACGTGTATCCATGGATACATTGATTAATACAATGAGTGTAAAATAGTACGTCAATAACCGAGGAATGGGTTAGCAGACACATCTTTTAGGAAACGGTGTTCTTGATCGAACACAATCCTCTGACTCTTTCCAAATTTATTATCGAGTGTGTCAGAGGCATTTGAAATATCTTCAAAATATTTTAAAAATTATTTTAGCATGGAATGGCTTTGATCATCTTTTTTCTAACCAACCTGTTTACTACATAGTGTAATTTGTAGAATGAAAATATGTCTCTTGTAAATGGCTTTTTACACTTAAAGACAGAAAATTAAACGACATGAAATTATTAGGTGTTTAAGTAACACATGGGTATATATGGTCAGGCTCTTTATACGGAGATGTGGGACACGCTTCCAAGTAGATAGATTGATTGAAGAACATGCTGTTAGCTTGCTGCCTGCAAAATCACCTTCTTTTGAGTAAGTCTCTCTCGCACGCTTCCCCCGTTGACAAAAGTACCTATGTTACTGATAATTTGTGGCCCGATAGCCAAAGTATTTGATTGTGACGTATGAGTTTTAGTATGAAACTAAATATATTATTTCTTGATAATTACGTATCATTTGAGTGTTAGTATAGGCAAGTAAAAAGGATAGCCAACACATGCAACTGATGGTAAGAAAATCAGTATTTATCTGGAAACGATATATGACACAAGCAGATAGAAAGGTCTTGCAGGACAAGGTCATATATGATACTAAGTCCATGTCCTCAGACCTTCTTGTATCAAAGTGCCGTGAACCCCAACTCACTCGCTCACCCATTTCCTCGCATGCTAGTTAAGACTAATATACACTGAAATAAAAGTTAAGATGTTGATGAAAATGATGGAAATCAATGAAAAAAGAAATAACATTTTTATTTGTTGTGAAAGCATTGTTGCAAATGGCACCTTTGGTCATTATATAAGCAAATTCTCCATTTCCCATAATGAGTTCTGGCCTTCGCTTTTATATGGCTGGCCGTTTTAGTAATTAAATTTGAAGGGGGTTGTATTGAATGTTTGACTTGCATTCGGATTACTCGGTTTTTATCGTTTTCAACACTTTTGTGTTTAAACTTTGGCGTTTTGGATATTAGATAAATCATACACTTGGAGATTACTCGAAAATATGAGAATCAATCGGGCCAAAGCATAATGATATAACGGTGTTGAAATATTGTGTTGTTTTTAAAATATAAAAGAAACAATAAAGCATCAGGAGTAAAACATATCTGTTTTTCATTTCAGAGAAATTTGAGGTACTGTATAAAGCGTTCATTCTATGTTTAGTTGATAATGATAAAGAATCCGGGAATCACTTGATTACCTTCTTGATAGATACAAACCGAGGAATTAAATTTGTGACTTAAATAGAAAAAATGAACCACCCTTCTTAATAACTTGAACAAATTGTGCATAACGGATTTTTTGCTCATTAAGAGCAATAGCTCGATTTCCCACAATGTCTTAAATAGTATTTGCATGAGTAACTGTAAGGTGAATGTCGAAAATAATAATAATGGAACTCGTTTTTTTTTATCTTGGATCATCGAGTACTTGCCTCTGTTATTCAATACAGCTATTAGGTAGTCTTTAACGCGTTTATGTGTGCGTTTATTTGATCAGCAAGACGTGATACAATACTAGTTATACCAATTTTAAATTATAGGGTGTTTAAAAAGGTGTTTTATCAGGTGGAATATATATTAAAAAGGTACAACTGCTGATCGGGGTAAAACGTGTAGCCTTAGGAATCTATGCTTTCTTTAAGATGTAATTGAAAGCAACACGTTACGATGGAAGCAACAAATATTTCAATTTTAATACGTTTTATGTTCTTGACCTCTTTAAGTTTAAATCTAGTTTGTTTTATTCTCACATTTGCGATTTAATTAAGAATTTGTAAGGCAAATATTGGTTTCGTTACCAAGTCCATGGAAGGAGGAATGTTTGCATGCATACCTTGTGCTCTCGATGTCTTTAAGAGTTGTCGTTATTGAAATTTTGATATGGTTTTTTTTTACGTTGCTTGTTTATGCCTCGAAGAATCTTTCTAAGCGACCGAGCTTCAAATGTTTCGTCTTATGTATAGTCCCGCACATTCTATAGATACTTAGCAATATGATCGATTATACTTAAAGTGTCATGTTTCGCAAATGCTATGAACTGTTACGTAAAAATAGATAGTTTTATCGGTTAAAAAATTCTGACCGAACTTCGCCATTTTTAAATAATTGAGTTTCGCATTTGTTTCTAGATATCAATGGTTGGAGTTGGAGTACATGTTTTTAATGTGAAAATGTACTACTGAAATACTGACGAAGCGGCGTATATACTCCACACAAACAAATATATACTTATTGCACAGTGTTGGACACATGTACAGTAATGTTATGCTTAAAGTAAACATAATCTTACTACTTTAAAGCAGTTTCATACATATATAATATAGTGTTAGTAATGCGTATTAGTTTTTACATTGATAAATTCATGTTGCAAACAGTGTAGAAACATATTGGACACATATCAGATTACGTCATTCCTACTTTGGAACTACACTGTTTGTTGTAATATTCTTACCTCTTCAGATTAGTTTGAAAAAGTTATTTTTATATAATTTGTGTCAGTTTATACAATGATTTATTCTAGTTCCAAACAGGTTAGACCCACATGATTACGTCATTTCTAGATTACAGTTATACTTTTTGTTACGCTTTGATTTGATTGTTAATATTTGATCAGTTCAACTTGATGTTATTTAAAATGTAACCCGTTCCCATTTTATGTGATACATAATGAGTGAAAATCCTGATAGGGATGATCAGGGGCGGATCAAATATTTGACCTAATCATCGTAATAATCAATTCGTTTACAGCAATATATTCTATCCTCCAAGTAATATGTAAAAGACGAAAAACTGTAGCATGGGAAAGTGTCAAACAGTGTCTAAATGAGACGTAGCGTATCTGACATAGCGGCTGATTTTGATATACACATAGTCAAGGCTCGTAAACATATAGTGTAAGGTTGGATATATTGATACAAGTCTAAATTACAGACATTTACTACAAGCAATACTTAAAACTAATAAAATGAATGGTATTCAAAAAGCATTGCCCCTTTAAAAGTCAAATGAGACATTGCAAACAGTGTAATCCCTGAACTGACGACATTTTTCAAAGACGACGTCAGATCATAGATATACTGTGTGTCATTACTAATTCACATCTCTGAAAATAATTTAAATACAATAGTCTTTATCTATGCCGCTGAATTAGTAAAAGGTTGATCTCAAGTAAATAGCATACGACAATTTAAATGATTGTGGCGAAACTGTAAAATCGATTCAAACTAGTAAGATTTAATTTCCTGTATGTGAGCAGTTAATATCTATGTTACAATGTGTAGCGAACTATACTGATACACGTTCTTTCGGTTTATCACCAGCAGAAAAAAACCATCAAAATAGAAATAAAATGGTTCATGCAACGATACCAACATACGCAACATATTTTCATTAAATGTTTACTATTGGCGAGTAATACATTTGAGAAGTAATGATTAATGCAACGATAACGACATACACAGGATAGGTTCATTAATTTGTAACTTTTGTCGAGTTATAGTTAACGCAAATTGCATGTATGCGACGTATAGATAACCCGGTGAGTAAACTACCTCCATGAAAGAAATAGTGTCAATACATACCTGTATATGTCGTTTTAAACTTCCGGCTTTTGAATAAAGATATCAAGTTAGTACGTGAAGTAGGACAGATAAAAATGAGTTGGATATTATCAAAACGTAAGTTTCCAACGTTTGACTTTTACACATGTGCAACCCACTATGCCTGTTCATATGTCTGAGCTCTGGACTTGTCGACAACTGAACGTCTCGCCATTTTTAAATTGTAACATTATTTCGAGATTGTTGAAATATTGACTGAGTATCAAGCAGGTGTTGATTCGGAACAGACGCCGTAGTGTTTGATGTTTAATCATGCCCAACATGTTGAATTAAGTTTTATCTAATTGGTATCGGTCGACAAGAAATTAGTGTATCTATATATATATGGGATTACTATAACACGGAGAATAAGCAAACTAAGCTTAGCCATGTAAACATACGAAATTCTGGTTCATGTATTAACAGATCATTTGCTATTTTTGTCGTATCAGTTACTGTATTTGTATTTCGTATTGAATACTTGCAAATGCCAAAGTGCAGCGAGCGATGGCATTATCACGAGCCAACAGCTTTTACTATTTAATTTGTTTTACTTGCGTTTTCGGTCAGTATAGCAGCATAAGCGGGGCTTAAGGCACTCTTTTTTAACCGTTTATAATATCTAAGATGAACCTACACATGCAGACTTTTAACACACCGATACCTTTAAAAAATACCACACGATAATCTCAACGTCATCGGAAAAAGTTCAAGTTGAGCGTACAGGTAAATTGCCGCTATATCGATTGACAAATAATGACATTTCCGTCACGGATTTTGCTTTTCATACCTATCGTCAATAATAACATAAAACCCCACCGGCCAACCTATATCTACTGCACGATAATTCAACATTCACGGAAAAGTTCATTTTGACCGTACAGGTAAATCGCCGCAATATTGATTGACAATCAACGACATTTTCGTTAGGCATTGTGCTTTTCTTGCATATCATCAACAATAACATAAACATCAAACCGGCAAAAATACCGTGCGCCATGTGTATACATGCAGCATGGTTGATCTAGAAAAAATATCACGCTTAACATGCATCATTGTTTACCAAGGAAAATTGTGACGTTCATACATGCATCATTGTTGACATATAACAACTGTCACGTTTAATCATGCAGCATGGTTGATCTAGAAAAAATATCGAGCTTAAACATGCATCAACGCGGCCTAGGACAACTGTCACGTTTATACATGCATTCTTGTTTACCTAGGACAGCAGTCGAGTTTAAACATGCGTCATTGTTGACCTAGAACAACTGTCACGTTCATACATGCATCATTGTTGACATAAAAGAACTGTCACGTTAATACATGAATCATTTTTGACATAGAACAACTGGCACGTTAATACATGCATCATTGTTGACCTATGGCAACTGTCACGTTCATAAATGCATCATAGTTGCTCTAGAACAACTGTCACGTTCATACATGCATCACTGTTGCTTTAGAACAACTGTCACGTCCATACATGAATCATTGTTGACTTAGGTCAACTCGTTACGTTAATACATGCATCATTGTTGACCTAGGACAACTGTCACGTTTATACATGCACCATTGTTGCTCTAGCTCAACTGTCATGTTCATACATGCATCATTGTTGACCTAGGACAACTGTCACGTTTATACATGCACCATTGTTGACCTAGGACAACTGTGACGTTCATGCATGCATCATTGTTGACATAGAACAACTGTCACGTTTAAAAATGCAGAGTTGTTGATCTAGAAAAAAAACACGCTTTAACATGCATCATTGTTTAGTTAGGACACCTGTCACGTTTATACATGCATCAGTGTTGACATAGAACAACTGGCACGTTAATTCATGCATCATTGTTGACATAGAACAACTGGCACGTTAATACATGCATCATTGTTGACCTAGGACAACTGTCACTTTCATACATGAATAGGACAACTGTCACGTTCATACATGCATCATTGTTGACCTAGGACAACTTTTTACGTTTATACATGCATCATTGTTGACCAAGAACAACTGTCACGTTTATACATGCATCATTGTTGACCTAGGACAACTGTCACGTTTGATCACGCATCATTGTTGATCTAGGACAACTGTCACGTTTATACATGCATCATTGTTGACCAAGAACAAATGTCCCGTTTATACATGCATCATTGTTGGCCTAGGACAACTGTTACGTTCATACATATATCAATGTTGACATAGAAACACTATCACGTTTAAGCATGTATCTTTGTTGACCTAGAACAACTGTCACGTTCATACATGTAGCATTGTTGACCCGGGATAACTGTCACGTTTATACATGCAGCATGGTTGATCTAGAACAACTTTAACGCTTCTAGAAAACAATCACATTTAAACATGCATCATTGTTGAGCTAGGACAACTGTCACGTTTTAGCAAGTGAAGCCCTACATCACAGTAGCGTTTTACTAAGAATATGTAAGTTTTTGCGTACGGAGCTTCGTAATTTAAGACTTATGTTCAAATGTAAGTAAATCGTAAAATCGTTTCACTTAATTTTCGTAACTTCGAGAAGTATCGTACGTAGGATTTTATGATGTATGGTTTTTGTCCTCAATCTCGATATAGTTAAATCGTAGAACATTAAGATTTGAGTATTAAGTACTAAGACTGAAGGTAACGTTTAATCGACATTATCAAACACTGTCCGATCTTTGTAATGATGACCACGCCACTTTTACACAAGTTTATATTATCTGTTTGATCAAACATAAACTGGCCCACACAAAAAGGCGCGTTTTCCCGTGTATCCTCCTGTGATTCAAGCAGATCCTGGGATACTCATGCCAATCTAAACGTTTTATGAAATTCGGATGCACATGCAGTAAAACTGCATGTCAAAAACCGAAATCTCACTTGAATTTGATCTGTGGCACGTTGTTTACGACAACCGATGCAGTACACAAAGTGAAGGTTAGAAGAAGAGGAAAGTTACGGAAGCTACGCAGATGATAGTAAAACAGTAAATTTGAACGTACGCAAAAACGTACGCAAACTTAGACATACGTTGCGTAAGTATGTTAGTAAAACGCTAGCCTGAGGTGATACCTTCGACGACGGCGTCTGATCGGGGATGTCACTGTTTTTAACACAATTATTCCGAATATTAGGGTTTCAGAAAAACCAAATTTTGTTTAAATATTTTTGTTATTTACTTCGTTAACAAAGTTGATCCAAAATCAGATACAACCGACATTTTAAAATTTGGTTAACGTTTCTGGATTATTAATGCCGCCATGCGACTCGTGCATGTTGTTTTATTCCATATGTGTTTCGTGAAGATCATATTTCGAGCTGATGGTTATGCAACTACATACACAGTACTGTAACTTATAATTGTTATATCACGACGGTAATGGATTATGCAAACAGCTTTGATCTAAACCAGGCGCTGAGCACCTCCTCGTCTGATAATGAACAAAGTATTCTGACATTTAGAAAAGAGTTTTTTTAATCAAAGTTTCAACGAAGAGATCGCGTTATTAAGAATGAAGCAGGCGCATGTCTGGTTGGCGCCATGTATATCAATGGTTTGGTTACCTGTGACTGCAAGATCTCAAATTTAATATGATCCATCGTTTAAGTGTTTATTTTATGGGCCGCGTCACGCGAAATGGGGAACTCGGATATATAAAAAAGCGCTGACTCGGCTCTTTTTCAGCACTATAATTGCAGCATCTAGTCATGAAATTTCCCATTTGTATTTATTTAAAGGTAGAATCGCATGTCCTCTAAGATTTAAAACAGTGCAGACCCTGACCAGCTGCTACGTCAGTGACGTGGCGGCTGGTCTGGGGCTACACTGTTTGCTATGTCCAAGTGCCCCTTTTCGCGTGACGTGGCCTTTTTTATGAAAAACGACAATACTCTATCATGAATTAAAATGTTATTACTATAAGTACCAGCAGTTTTGATTCGGATCAGATTTTAAGTTAAACGGCGTCTGGTGTGGCTCCTAACTGTGTGTTCAAATTATCAACGATCCATGTATTAACTCGACAGATGGTAAAGAAAGGCGTTTCTTCTTCTAAGACTCCTCAATACAATATGATTCTATCTGATTGAAACTGTGAAGGGTGGTGGTTGAAAGCTTGTGAGGATCCTATAGTTGTAGGCGGCACGTGAGCCTGTAAATTGCTACAGTAGGAAAATCCCTATTCTCTACTGTCTCAACGCTTACGTTACGCTAACGAATAGCAAATTATATGGAATAATGATAATAGTGTGACATTTTTTTTAGTTTTTTTTATGACTTCGAGTGTCACACAGTTTGGAGCTGGATTAGACGCCGAGTAACACGTTGAGTTGACAGGGTTGAGCGTCTAACGCGTTACATGTAAAGAAAAGCGTCCTCACTGTACCGGTAAACACTATAGGTATCTAGGCCGATGAGTGGCATGGACATTCCTATCGTGGTTTGCTTCAGAGAAAAAACACCTCACTAACCCAATTCGCTTAGTGTACATGGTTCACTGGTGGCAGTTATTTTTTTCTACCCGATTCTCTCTGGCTATGTAGCTGAGACCGATTCTTTACCTCAAAACGCAAACAAAACGCAAATGATACGCTACAGAGGACAGTGTGCTATTATTTGTTGTTAAAACGCCAACAAAACGCAAACGCTGTGCTACAGCTATTCTTCACTGTATATCGGACATGTATTGCTTGCCTCCACAAACTATTTTAGACTAAAACACAAGGACAGAATCTAAAGAAAGGCATGAAACGCTAGGCAAAAGAAAACTGCCATTTTTCGAATGTATTGAAATCAGAAAAAGAGCATTTGCTCGTTTCGAGCAAATGCTCCATTTCCTACAATGATTTCAATATCAATCAGTTACAGGGGCGCTAAATAGCGATTCTGTGGAGGAAAAGGTTAAGGCAGTGTGGAACGTTTCAGAAACATACCGTCCGCCACTTTGGAGACTTGTCGCCTGGTCGGGGTCTTCAATGGTTGTTTTCAACAATAAAGGGTCTACTGGATCATAAAGACTTAACTTTGATCAGACGCCATTTTCCCCACATGACCACATGTCCTAGTCTACACTATTTTCAATGTCTTAATTAATTAATTCTTTATTGTTAGACCTTTCTAGTTTCAAATTGAATTTCGTAACATGGATTGTATAAGTGGCAAACAGCTCAGACCCTGATCAGACGCCGAGTTTTCGGCGTCTGTCAAGGATCAAAGCTGTTGGAAACAATGTATGGTCGCGATCAGCACGTTAAGAGCTGTATGTAAGGAGGGAGAGCAAACAGAGGTGCTACATGTCGAACCTCGATAGCTCGAACTCATTGGGACCCTCGAAATTACTTCGACTTAACTCTTTCACCGCCGCAGTCGCCTAAATGCGCCATTGAAAATAGTGCAGTCCCAGATCTGACGCCGCC
>JAULCE010014234.1:0-14168 GCA_032359355.1 Macoma nasuta | reverse complement strand
GACTGGCGCTATGATACGGCAGATATTTTGCCGATAAGCTGAGCTGCTTGTCCATTCTATGTAAGTTCGTGGTATTATGCAAAGAATCATTAACTATAGAGGCCACAGTATAAACTCTATAAATGCACCCTAAAAGAAAAACTAAATGTAAATTTGTGTTTTTATAAAGTTCTGTTTCTGCGGTTTTTTATCTTTTTTAAATCAAACTCAGTCTCAAGTCTAACTTGTTGACAAATCACTCACCTTTCGTGCTGTGAATCAATGAAGTGTTATTCCAATCCAGTTTACAATGAACCTTAAAATCCTTCAAAATAAATTAACTAGCGCCATTTTTATCAAATGCAATAACTCTCAGGTTTATACACTTGTGTTGATAACGTCATAACGCTCTTTTAAATACTTGTTCAATATCGATAAGAATAGATCTACTTCTGGGTTGTGTGTACGTGGGTCGTTAGATAAAAAGAAAGACAGCTAAGCAATAAACAAAGCATGTATATCACTTTATTCGAGAACAGAGTTTGCTTTGTGTTCTGAGTGACCATTATTTTCTTAGATCTCATTAGTATTATCTTGGCATTACACACAAGCTATTTATAATATCAGTACCAGTATCGCCCCTATATCAAAAATGTGTGTAAACCACTTAAGATTTAACTTCAATTACTTATGAATCTGTCAATGTCCAATAATTCATATCATTATGACATGCTTCGGTTGGTTGGCAACGAGGCAAGTGCGTTTTAAACCAAAGATTGTAGTAGGGGACCCAAGTAGGGAACGATCTTCAAAATAGGATTTTGGTTGCACCTCAATATACCCCTCAAAATGTTTATTTTTTTTTGCAGAGAAATGTTAAAAGTTTATGAAAAAATATGATAGCCAACTGAAAACTCTTGCAAACGCATGATATTCAATATAGCGTCTAAGATGGCTGCCAATTTTAGAGACATTGCACTTTGTTACACAGTTGTATCTATATCGTATTTCAATATTTGTCTTGGAAACAGTATTAGTTTTGATCACCATGCCTTTGGCCTTGCATATATATATGTAAACATCTAGTTTTAGCTATATAGGACAATGTCAAAATCAAGGTCATGAGCCAACTTTGGTAAAAAATGCCACACATGACCTTCACTTATATTTTAAAAAGTATACATCGGCGAATAACTGTTTATACCCCGAAAGCAATTGTAAGGATTACTCCTAGCATCGCTGCCTTTGAAATCACTATATCGTTTCATGTTATGAATAAATTTAACATGGCGTCTATGACGTCGTATCATCATATTTAACATTTATAGAAGCGTGGCAATCAGAGGATTTTGGGGTTAGCGTGGCCATAAAAGAAGAACAAGCATTGTAATACCAAAATGTTCGCCAGGGTCTCTAGTATATGAATGAACAGGGCTAATGGAGCATCTCTTGATGCGGACTTAATAATCCAAGATTGCGTCCAAAGATGGCTGCCAATTTCAGTTTCTACATGAACTACGAAATATTGCTACAGCATGCAAGTTTTCATGCATATTGTAAAAAATATTCATTGAAATGATTGTTATTGCATATGCAATCAAATTAGGATCAAATAAGGACAAGTTAAGGTCAAGGCCATTTCTAGTTTAGATGAAAACTTGAAGCAAAATGTTTCATTGTTTCCCTATTCAGTCAGTTTTGGCATGCACTCTTTATGGAAACAAATGGTCACTGCTGATCAGTTAGGTATTGTTGAGGGCATAGCATACTAAAATTACTTCCACAAACACGGATTTCATTAAAACAATTGTAGGTGCACATAACTTCAAATTAAGATCAAATATGGTCATAGGTAAGGTCATCGTCAAGGTCATTTAGAAGCCAGATGGATTTTAACAGTGCACATTGTGTTCCTATATAAAGTCGTGGGATTATCATGCAGTTTTAATTGAGAAAATTGGTGACTTATAGTTCATTGTGATATTTGTATAGAAATTTGACAGATAGTCACCGTCACAGACCCAGATTTCAGAACCAAATATGACCTTCAAAATGGACGTCTCTTTTTCACTTTTTCCCTTTTAATATGAAATATTGCTACACTACATAAGTTTTAATGCATATTGCAACATTTGTACACTGAACTTATCTTAGTTGAATAAAACATTACTTTTAGATAAAATATGTGCACAGTTAAGGTCAGATCAATTTAAGGTAAGATGTGTTTTTCCTGATTTCATTGTATTTTTTATACGATTAGAATGATGAATATTTGTAAATGGTAACTCCTTGAGAAATCTGTAAGGGCATTGGACCGCTGCCATGTTTGATGCCTTTCATAAACGTTAATTTCAGATGCCAAGAGGGTGACCAATGTGCCTCAAACAGACACAGACAGAGAAGTTAAAATACTTTTCCTGCTGTAGTTATTTACTCACCTTTTGTTGCGAAGCAAACTTGGTATTTCCTACATTATAAAATGTACGGGTTATTACAAATGTTTAGCCCCATGTAGTTCTAGGGCGTGCAAAATTCGCACAATAATTTGGATCACTGCTTAACCCTGGCGTGATCAAAAGAGGCGACTAATAGGGGTTGAGAATGAATCTAGATTTTGTGCAAATCTGACTCTCCAGCAGGTATTAATTTTCTGGAACAAAACACCATATTTTTATCTCGGTGTAAATGAGATATGGATCCAGCACCTTTTTCCTGATTGTACTCATATGACCTATGCAGTGTCGCGGGTCTGTAAAACCCAACTCACTCGGTCACTCACGCACATATGTTTACGGTGAGGATGACATTCTAGGGCAGTTTAAGGTCAAACATTGGGTAAAAACCGATATCCGTGCGTGCGTCCGTAAACAATTGTTTGTTTACGCGATAAAGTCTTTAGTTTTAACTGAATTTCAATAAATCTTATACAGCAGTTAGATATTCACGAGAGCTCGGTTCTTTCCAAAACCAGCCAGATCCACCCATGAATGACTAGAGTATGGCACTTGGATTTTCACAAAACTTATACAGTAGTTAGATATTTATGAGAGCACTGTTCCTTGTGATAACCAGTTTAATCTGCTCGTGCACGACTGGATTATGGCATATCCAAATAATTTTAATGTGATGGTTTCTATGTTTCAGAAGTCAATTGCAAAAAAGAGTAGAGAACTATTTGTCTCATGTTTTAAAAATCACAAACTTGCTCACACGTGAAATGCAAATGCAAAAAACACGTCTTAATTTGCAACCAAACATAACTTCTCCATTTTCAAGATAGGAAATATATTTTGCACCACAGTAAAAAGCAACTTGCAATTCTTTATATATAGCATTTAACTCTTGATAGCTACATGTAAAATACAATTCCACATATTCCAAGCGGTCTGCTTCTAAGAGTCATTTCCAGCAGAGAAAGAAGGAGTGACATATTCCAAGCGGTCTGCTTCTAAGAGTCATTTCCAGCAGAGAAAGAAGGAGTGACATATTTCAAGCGGTCTGCTTCTAAGAGTCATTCCCAGCAGAGAAAGAAGCAGTGACATGCCCCAACTGGTCTGCTTCTAAGAGTCCTTCAAAGCAGGGAAAGAAGCAGTGACATACCCCAAGCGGTCTGCTTCTAAGAGTCGTTCCAAGCAGAGAAAGAAGCAGTGACACCCCTCAGAGGTCTGCCGTGCCGGCGAGTCAATCCAGAGAGACGAAGAAGCCGCAGAGAGACGATGAAGACACAGATAGTCGAAGAAGATACAGAGAGACGAAGAAGACACAGAGAGAAGACGAAAATACAGACAGAAGTCGTTTCAGAGCAGTAGCGCATCTACAGAGAAGACGTCGTTCCAGACCAGTAGCGCATCTACAGAGAAGAAGTCGTACCAGAATGGTAGCGCATCTACAGAGAAGAAGAAGAAGTCGTTTCATTGCAATAGCGGATCTACAGAAAATCAGTCGTTCAATTTCAGTAGCGGATCTACAGAAACAGGAGTCGTACCATTGCAGTAGCAGATCTACAGAAAAGAAGCCGTTCCCGTGCAATTGCAGATCTACACATACAGAAAAGAACGATGACATTACAAATGTTACTTTCAATGAGAGAGGGCCTCAGACAAGTTGTCAAGGTCCATATTGATAGCATCACGGACGAGTTTTGACTAGCCGACATAATTCCATACCTGTTGCAGAAGTCTACTGCAATACATATTTTAAATGAGAAGATCTTAAATGCCATCGACGTTGCAAGTACCGTGGAAGATAGCATTCCTTTTTCTACTTTTATGGCCATCTACTCCTTAATTAAGCCACTTTTGGGGCAATTGTCACTCCACTATTAAGACACATTTATTGATTTTGTTATTGGTAGTTATTTTGGACGCCATCTTGGATTTATCAGCTGTAATGACTGGTAAAGGTATTTGAATATCTTTTTAAAGAACCCATTTATTGCAGTGTATACTGCTGTTAAGATATCAATTTGTACAATAAATGAAATACAAGTCTTTAGTAACATTACATCCAAAGTAATAATTTGATTGATAGAGCATTTGAGTAAAAATCTTGAAATTCGACCTTGACCTTGATATTTCAAAATAAAGTTTTTTTCATTTACAATTATGACTCTAACATCTCCAATTAATGGAATAAAGAAAGAAAACATGAGGTCTCAAATGAAATTTTTGACTATTTTTGCAAGTTGACCTTGAATTTGACCTTGATCTTGCAATTTCAGCCAATCTAAAAGCTTCATTTGAGAAGGCGTGTGTATGTGCATAAAAATTAGGGAAATTCATGTTGAGCTTGTTATGATGATTGTAACTTACATCCAACGTTTTATTAATCGGAAATTATTTTAAAATTGGCGACCATCTTGGACGCCATCTTAAACATCTTGTGTTCGCAAGGGCTTTCGGGCGGCTATCATGATTTTTCATAAACTTTAGACATTTCTCTACAAAAGCATATAAACATTTGGAATGTTATATGCCGGAACCCTTGTTTTGAAAATCCAAGGTTTTGGGTCCCCTACTGTTGTAACCAAATATAATAGGCAACCAGTTCCGCTTTCATATTAGTTAACATACGCACTCATATCTTGATTGGTTTTCATGCTGCATCGCTAGTCTATCGCAATCAAATATAAACAACGAAATCGGCATGCCCAACCATATTATCTCTTTCGTCTTGCTATTATAACCCTTTTAACCGGCAACAGATCCTCGCAAACAGCAAATTGCTTGTCAGAAGTATGAGGGTAGCCCATTCACATAATCAATCCGAACGCTATAGACCACAACGTCTCCGATGTTGCTCAAAATGTTCGACGGCGTTGCCATTTCTGGCCGATTATAAGATTGTTAACTCCAGCACCAGTTGCCCTCTGACTTTGGGTCGGCATAACAGTTTAAGAGAATTTACTATTGGCTTAGTACCTTTTGACGCCTCAGCAGTGGATGGCTATAAACATAGTGATATAATATGAGCCTTGGCTCTGGATGAGCACATGCTTCATTCTCCAAACTGTTTACCAAGCCATTCAAATAGGTGATTATTTCCGCCTAAATAATCGTCATAAACATTATATACTCTAATTGTGAATGAGTCTGAAAAATAATGAGAAAGAGACATTGGAAATAGTTTATCAAATCAGGAATGGCTCAACATTGCTTAATATTTACTCCACAGAAGCGCCCTTTGGCACCTCTGTAGCGGTTGAATATTGAAATCTCGATATCTTTTGCTTCTTGAGGTAAAAAGTTCTTATTCTCAAAGGAGCTGGAAATAAAGCACGTTACATTCGTTTAATGTGTTATACCGATGTGAAAAGTGTTTGGGCTGTATCGGCCGGCATGGTTCTACCAGAGGTGCTCATATATCAACTGTAAGTGTATTTTGAAATAGAATATCAAAGGAGATGGCTGTCTGATCCATGTTTGCAAGATTAACTTTATCCTAAAAGGAAAATAGGACAGGCTTAAGTATTAGATAAAATTGCTCATGATGAACTAATTGTCTTAACTTAACACCGTTTCGAGTTGGTGTTCAATTTATGAGAAAACAATCAGACGACATATTCATAGCACACATATGCATTTAATGTAAAAGTAGCTATATAATATAAGGGTTAATGAAGTATATACAAAATTGATAGTTATAGTCTATAAAACATACATACTAAACCATAGCAATATAACAATTTTAACACTGCAATCGCCCGTTATCGCCAAGTGTGACAAAATCGAAATCTCAAGGACCTAAGCTATCTCGAGTAAAAAACACTTGTGTTGGTAATGTCATAACGTTGTATTGAATAGCTATTCACGTATCGATAAACATAAATCAATTTCATGGTTTTGTGTACCTACAGCAGTATTTGCTGCATGAAATCTTATAAATTACTAGTAACCTTTTGGCCGCAATATTTAAAAATGTCGATTGTAACTGGTTTGGGATCCAATATTTCAACGTAATAAATAACATAACTAATTATGATTTTGGATGTCTAATAGTCATAAATCCAACCTATACATACATACTACTTGACAATGTTAGCTTTGAAAAAGGTCAAACAATTGAAATACATGGTGCAAATTGACAGGTATACGGTGACAGAAGTTCTTTAGATTATCTCCCATGACAATTAAGTTTTCATGAGCAATCACCTCTTAAAACTGGAAAGCAGTAGTTTGCTCAATTTTCCTTTGAGGCAGTTTAAATTTATTTATGAAATTTAAAACAGAATCATCTTATGTGACATTCTACCACAATTATTTGCTCGAAAATCAAATTTAGTTTCTAATCACATATTTTTTTTATATTCCTCATAGGCTTCAATGCTCACCTAAATACCTATTATCTCACCAAATTTTAATGAAATTGAAAAAAAAGTCTTGGTTGAACATTTTCATTTTTGAATGTTTTTAATGTGGCATTTTTTTATTTAAATATTACTTTCCAGTGGCACGTTATGAAAAATGACTATAATGTATCTAACACCTTAAATAAACTTAGACTTCTCCGAAACCCTACTATTCTGAATAAACTTTGTTGCAAAAAAGTGAAGGCCCTGATCAGACATGGCTAAAACATTTTCATGGCAATTTCGTGTCCTGTCATTATCTTCCATCTGGTAGAATGGATTTAATATTACTTACCCAATTATGTTCCATAACAATATGGTGTTGCTTGCCTATCACTCAGCCACCTACTCCAAAGGTCAAGGTCAACGTTTGGGCACAAACAGTCTCATTTCAATTTCGTGACAGTGCTGTTTTTTCATATGCTTAAAAGCATGTTGATACTACTCACACAAATATATTCTCAATAACTGTGTGATTTGTCGTGCATATTACCCAACTACCTACACCTACGGTCAGGGTCACAGTTTGGGCTCAAACACTCAAGAATGTGTCTTCCACATTCTTGAGCATATTTTATTATAATTTCATACATTGTTCTTCATAACAATTTAGTGAGTCATACACAGGAGCTAGACACCTACTCTCAAGGTCAATGTCACAGTTTTGTTCAAACAGTTTCACGCAATCGTTCTTTCCTGGTTCGGTATGGTACTTTTTTATCATTTGCACAACTTCATTAATTAGTTTTTCAATTACAATATTACCCTTACATACAGATATGGGTGGTATATCATAGTTGCATGCTTCGGTTGCTTGGCAATGTTGTAAATTCAATTAAACTCACGTATGGAACCGAACAAAAAATACAATGCGTTCTTATTTCATATAAATATATACGTTGTACTAGAGAAAACGGTTTGTCATTATGGTTGTACTTTTCCTGTTAGCCAATTACGTCACGTGCTACTTTAAGACCTATCATCTGATGCAAGGAATGATTTTTGAAAACAATTTAGAAATGGAATTTTCGCTAATTTATCTTACTGCCCTTCTCACATATTCAATTTGTCATTTCGTTTAGTGAAGTTATCGCTGCAAATACCTTTAAAAGAAGCTGTGTTAAAAATTAACTTCGACATAAAAAACCGGTAATTAACTTTGTGTATATGTACCAAAAGGAGGACACCTCATGGAGGTAGGTTGATTCCGAACATAGTTATGTTGGATTTGGAGTTTTGGTATTGACATTTTCCGCCAGTTTGCGGTAGGTTGGTTGGCAATATTGTAAGTTCAAACAACCATATACCCTTTTAATCCGGTGTCTTAACCTTTCCCACCAACAAGCTGTGGTAGACTTATATATAAAGAAAGCATCTGATGAAAATTATGAAAAGCTAAGCCATATAAAAGCTGCCATTTATAAATTGCATTGGAATCGGTGTAGGAAATGGAGCATTTGCTCGTGACAAAATGCAAATGCTTTTATTCCGACAATGGTTTTAATAGCCATCTGTTAAAGAGGCGCGAAATGGCGTTCTGCGGAGGAAAAGGTAAACGTTATTATCATTGAAGTTAAGGGGTCAACAACGCAGTACCTCAAGGAGTTACTGTCACGGGGTCCACATTCCTATAACGCGATCTTACACTCAATATGTAAGCCAATAAATTTGGACTCTTAACTTTAACGTTTTATCTGTTTAGCGTAGTCAAGTAGTACTTATCGTTTTAGGTCGAGATCTTTGCTACGTCAGTTCGGATTTCAAATACAGTGGGGTTAAGGCTATTCTTTATCAAGTATCGCGTTGTTCACTGATAAATGTTAACCCTCTACAAACTGTTCGTAACAAGATCAGACGCCGAGATACTAAACGACTGATCCAGCACCAGACTGTTTGACACTCTTAGCAATAACATAATGAAAATATCTAAGCTATTGTCTTTTTTCACATTATTTGCACCGCGTTCAAATAAAAACGACAATACAAGCTGTTTTACAAACATTCTTGTTCTAAAATAGCATGATTGTATAGGGTTTAAAATTCAGAAAAGAGCAGAAAAAATGATAAAACTTAAACAGAAGAGAGCATGAACAGATGACAAATTTCCTGCAAAATATTTCAATATCATTGTATGAAACAACCAGTACAAAATCAACATTTTTCTGGCAATCAGATGGTTACGAATGGTCGTTGATATATGCAAATTTGGAATGATGTCGGTTAAAGGAGCAGCAGTAATACTAGAAGTAGTAGTAGATGAAGAAGTGTTAGATGTTGTATTAATTGCAGTAGTAGTAGCAACAGTAGAAGCAACAGTAAAAGTAATAAAAGTGGTACCAGTAGTAGCATTAGAGGCATAAGTTAGATATTGTGTTATTCCTACGCAGGCAGTATCTACCCAGATACGCAATCGATGTGCAGTTGGTATAGTAGCAGGAATAGTAGCAATATAAATATGAGTAGTAGTAGTTCTTTTAGAAGAAGAAGTAGTATTAGCAGTAGTAGAAGAAGTTGTGTTAGTAATTGTAGTAATTGTTGTAGTTGTAGATATAGTAGTTGTAGTAGTCGTAGTAGTAGTAGTAGTAGTAGTAGTAGTGATAGTAGTAGTAGTAGCAGTAGTAGTAGTGTCTTTGCATCCGGGGCGTTGTAGTTCCTGAATAATTGTTTGTTTCATTATTTGGCCGATATCTGGTTATGTACGTTAGCATATGTTTTTTGTAAGCCTTCATTCCTTTTGGTCATTGATCCCATTTATTGCAAGTTCTTGAAAAATTGGACTTGGTTTCCATCATTGGTGAGCTGACTAACGAGTACTAAGCTCGGCCATGCTAGTTTCACTTTCAGCGTTTGTATAGTGCTCTGCAGTAAGTATGCGATAAAAATCCAGAATGACGATTATTTTATAGACTGACCTAAACGTAAATTCCAATGTCTGCCAATCACAGAGAACGTAATGTTGTCCTGGTTTTCATATGAAAGCAGTGAACTTGTCAAGTTGACCACCTGACTATATGGACATTGATATAGGGGGAAACCTGAGTAGGTCGACACCATTAGCCATTTCTTGACAATCGGAAAATATCGACATACGAATCATCTCGGTCACAGCTATCATCGCTATTGACTTCGCGAATATTGTAGACATATGTGCAAATGTCTAACCGTGTCATTATTATGACATGATATCAGCATCGATCTCAACTTGAGAAAATGAACTTGTTTCGGTGCTGTTCGGGCGGCTGTTTCTATGTAGTGTGACCTGCAAGACCTTCTTTCCTTCTTAGAGCATTAGAGACCTCTGATTAGTAGCAAACTATGCAGGCCCAAATAAGCAAAAAAGTTTTCGACAAGACGACTGCAGCGCTTATTTTCTTTTGGACGTGTTGAAAACGAAAGTTACATGAATCCAAATCCGTGATCATTTTCGAAATCGTAAATAGCAAATGTTTCATTTCTTTACAATGCTTTGGAAAACATTCAAAATTAGAATTTGTCTTTTTACGATGTATTCTTTTATTTAGATTTTAAATAAGAATGAGTCACCGTCATAGTTACGCAAGTGTAAGCCTAAGTTTGCGTAAGTTTTTGCGTACGTTCAAGTTTAGCGTTTTACTAACATTTTAGTAACAACGATCAAGCGTAAATTCTTGCGTAACTTTACGCAAGTAAATACCTAGCGTAAGTGTAGGCGTAACTGTAAATATATCCGAGTGTATGCCAAAACACTCTGTACAAACTTCGTAATTAAATGATATGACATATAAGATGCCTATTTATTCTGCCCGTATATCGTTGCGATAGCAAATGTAGTTATCGACAGTTACTTTCTGTTTTTCTAACCTTTACCTTGCGTATACAGTTTTTGTAAGAAACGCGCAATACACAAAAACAATCGGTTTAAATTAAGGATTTTAACATGCAGATCCACAACATGTACATCCAAATGTCAGTCAAACCGTAAGATTGACATGAGCTTCTCAGGATCTGCTTGTACAGAGGAGGTTGAAAGGAGAAATCCTATCTAATATTATTAGATGTGTGGAAATTGAAGAGTTACGCAAAATCCTACGTACGATATTTCTCGAAGTTACGAAAGTTTAGTAAAACGGTTTTACGATTTGTGTAAGTTTGAGCGTAATTGTAAAGTTACGAATCTACGTACGCAAATACTTACGAATTGTTAGTAATACGCTAGCATGGTGAATAAGGATTTTATAAAGGAGTAAGGAAAACACAAAATTAAAATGGCTTTGTAAACATCGTGGACAATAGAGTTTTGGCTCTCTATGAGCAAATGCTCCTTATCCCACGATGTTTTTAACATCCTACACAAATGTCGAAGGTAATGTCGGTGGACCAAACAATTAAGTATTCAACACATTTGCTAAGTGCTACATATGGGTTTGCTTTCCTTGCAGGGTTGACGTGGATCTTCGGGTTTATGGCAATCAACGAGGCCCAGGTGGTGTTCCACTACATCTTCGCCATCCTGAATGCCTTCCAGGGCCTCTTCATCTTCCTGCTATTTACAGTCAGAGAACCAAAGGTACGTGTATCAGAGTCCGAGAACCACAGATACATGTATCAGAGTTAAACAACGAAAAACATGACAAGTCGTTGTATCGCTGTAATGTACCGTCGGTGTCCTTAATCCTTTCGCCTTTTGACGTGTCTGTAGCCAGTAAATAGAATATAACATTCGTGGTCATTCAATATGAAATTTATCTCGTTTACTAAAATTGATAAAAACTCGCCAAGGCTCGTTTTTATCAATTTTAGAAATCTCGTTTAAAAATCCATATTGAATGACCACTCATGCAATATCCTCTATTTATTTGCATTTTGTAAACATTACGGTAGACTTGCTACGGTAAAAAACATTGCGCTTGTCCTACTGTACCCTCGTCAGAACATGATACTGTCACCTGTAGCGATGTTTTGTTCCAGATTCGCAAGGCCTGGAGGAAGCTGTGCTGCAAGAAGTCTGTATACAGACATTCTATATCCGGAACCGGCACAGACAGTACCACGCGCAAGATGTCATCAGACACTTCCGGTTCAAGAACAACCAGTGTCAGGTCATCCGATGAGCTTCCTGTGCATTAGGACAATCTCCAGTACCATGAAGATAAATCATGCACAAACGTGTAGTAACGTCATATTTATTATCATATAAATTGGCTTCTGGGAGTGACATAAAGCAGTGACATAAATATCATAATGTAACTAGTTACATAAATAAAACTTGAAACCGGTCGATAAACACGCTCAAACGCCTTGCGAGGTACCATCTGTCGACGTTGCGTATGACGTCGTTGTATTCAGGGCGTTGTTATGACGTCGCGTTCTTATTCCCGCTTTTACGGCATAAACCTATACGGAGGTCATTTTGTCTAGTGTAAATAAATGTGAATCTCGAAAGTTCCTCTTAATGTGATAAATATAATCTTACATTCGTGTTTATCCCATATCATTTTTATGAAACTCGTCGACTAAAAGCTCGTGTCATATGTTTTTAGTCTACTCGTTTCATAAAAATAATATGGAATGAACACTCATGTAAGATCCTCTATTTATCACATAAATTGGCTTGTGGGAATCACATAAAGCGGTGACATTTATATCATATGTAACTAGTTACATAAATGAAACTTGAAACCGGTCGGTAAACACACTCAAACGCCATCGAGATACCATCTGCTGACGCTGCGTATCATGACATCGTTGAAGTCAGGGCGGTGTTATGACGTCGCGTTCTAATTCCATCTTTTTACGGCAAAAACCATAGGGAGGAAGTTTTGTCAAGTATGTATAAATATGCAATTTTCTAATATTCCTCTTTATGTGACAAATAGAATATTGCATTCGTGTTTGCTCAATATCATTTTTATGAGGCTCGTGTCATATGTGTGTTAGTCAACTCGGTTCATAAAAACGATATTGAATAAACACTCAAATAAGATCCTCTATATTATCCGTTAGCAGTAAGAAGAGCACAATTGCTAAACATCAATATAAACTGACAGTCTTATGAGTATAACAGTCGAAATCAGTTAAATCGTATTCTTTAAACGATCCGACATGATAATCTTAATAAAAAGCCACAGGTTTCTGTTCCGCGGATACGTGTTTAAGTTTGTGGGGTATATATTTTAATGAGTTTGAATGGTTCGAATTTCATTCGTTTTTTTATATAATTTAGCATGTATGCGTTACTGTTCAAATGAGCAGAGGCCGTATTCACAAAGCGTTTTAGTAAAATCTTACACTTGGGTGAAAATTTCAAATGCAGATTTCCACTGTATTTTCAATATATTTCATTGAAACTTTGCTTGCTTGTGAAAAACATTTTTTTTACAAGCATGCAAAGTTTCATTGAAGTGTTTTCTGTGAATAAAGAGAAAACTGCTTTTGAATTTTTCACTGAAGTTTAAGATTTTACTAAGACGCTTTGTGAATATAGCACCAGACCCATATCGGCCAATGCTACACCATATTGCTTTAACCATTTCGGCGCTAACTTTACACGTGTCGATAATAACTTGTTTTAGAACAAATTTATTAACGAAATAAATAACGCCCAAAACCCGAAATATGCGGACTAAATTTTATTGCAAAACGGTGAAGTCCCTTATCTGGCACCGCCGCTTAGGCGGTGTCTGATTTGGGACTGTGTTAATTGCAATTGTACTTTGAGTCGGTTTAAACAATGAAACCCCAGATCATTCGTTGATACACTGTGTCGACATACAGGTTTGTATAGTCTACACTATTTGTATAGTCAACAATGTTTGTATGGTCAACACAGTTTGTATAGCCGTGTTACCCTTGTCGTATCGCGCCATGTTTTAATTGGATTATCCATGTTTCATAGCAAGTAACATTAAGGCGTGGTTGTAATGTTTGCTTACATGTTTTACCCGTATCAGCTTTCCCGTGTCCGTATTATGTTCGCAAATATGTTTGACTAGTACAAAGTCGTCCTATAAGTTTATTATACCGCTGTGTATCTGATACACAGCGGTATAACAAACTTATAGGACGACTTTGCAAGTATTTCTTACATGTGCAGGAAACCTTTTTCTTTACAGTTTGAATGAAAACTAAATTCATATGAATCAAATCAAGCTTCAGGTGTTTCTTGAGAGCTTGTCACGAGTGACAAATAGTTTGGAACCGGGTCAGAGGCCGAAATATTCGGCGGATGAGTTGGCTCCGAAATGTTTGCATATGAGCACTGCTGTGCAATTTCCAACCTTAAGACTGTTCAAACTGTGTAGATATATACCAGATGTCATGTTAGAAATAGTGCATCTAGCTATGCAAAAATCTAGTCAGAACG
>JAULCE010014123.1:0-14170 GCA_032359355.1 Macoma nasuta | reverse complement strand
CCCCCCCCCCCCCCCATATTTGACATCATGCTGTGCACTTGGTCGGTGTAAAGAGCTCTGCCTGGTGACACCTGGGTATTCCACTGGCACAATTATATGTGATTTGACAATACCAACTGCCTTGACCAATCAAATACTAGGAACTGAGAGAGACTGTTTCTCCTGAACGGTCCAATACACACGGGATTGCAAATGACGCTGGGGATTAGGGGACCCCATCAGTTCTCAGATGATAAGCTCCCCGGGGGGGGACACATTCCTTAAACTAGGCCTTTAAGTGCAATATGACTAATATGTTGGATCTTTATTAGAAACCTAACTATTTGCAATTTCTATCGAAATTGTGATCAGCGGGCAAATGAATGTATTTGACTTTTAAAAGTATTCCGACTTCAGTGAGGTAAGTAGTGAGTTTCAACTGTTATTTCAGGTTTCTCAACGAAGTCAATTTTTGTTCAACTTGGTCGGACCGTTGCATCGTAGATATTTTTAGAAGTTGTCAAAAGTAGGTGCTGAATGCACCGAGAAACTACAGACATTGGTTAAGAACTCTGCAGCTCCAGTTAAGTGATATATATTTCATTTCAGTGGAGCACGACCTAGTTCTAAAGCATTGATATTGACTTTTGATTGTAATATGTCTTTGATGAAAGATAATTACAGTTCAATGTTTAAGATGAAAAACACGACAGAGGTTTATTTCATTTCAAATACGATGCCGTTGTCATACATGAGTTCGACATGCTGGTTTAATGTTTATTACGTTTATAGTAAAAACAGCATCAAATGATTGTTGTTACATTTAAACAGCATTTTCCGAATAATTCATCACATTTAGGAAATATGTCGATACATTCGTCGGTGTCATTCTTAAGAGACGTAAGTGCCCATATGGAAAAGGCCAGTTACGTCATTTAAGATCGACTACGGTGTTTTTTTTATTGTGAAGGCGTATGCAAACAGTAATGATTCATTACAGTCAATGCAATAATTTAGTCCAGATAGATAAAGTTCTTATCAATGGAAGTTCATGTTCGTAAAGCAATGATTAATATTCCTGAAAAAGAGGCACTTACAAGCGATGTGTGTAATGTGATTTGGTTGATTTCAAATGTCTATCGGAAATGAATTTATATATACAGTGTTCTGAATTTTATTAGAATACATGTATACTGAATTGATGGTTGAATGCAATTTTTACACGCTTTTCGATAAGTTATTGGACAGATAGACACGGATAGTATATGCAAAATAAAACATGGTGAAGTATCATTTCGTTATATCTATTAAAAGAATTAAATGTTGTGTTTGCAATTGTTAAGTATGCATCATAATCCGCAAACTATATATGCATTGAATGTATTTGTTCTTATACAACATGTGTTAATAAAAAACACTTTTTATCAGTGGGAGTCTAGGGAAATGTCCTTAAAACCCTAACCAGAAGCGTAGACCAATCGATCTGTCTGCAACACATAATCTGTTTTAAATTAATCACTGTACTTACATCTACATTGTTCGTCATCTTTCAAAATCAACATCACATTTTCTTTACCATTCCAACTATTATATCATGATCAGGCCATATACTTGCAATACGACCCTCATTTACAATGTCAAAATGTTAACATAAATAAATTGTTGAAACATATAACGCTATTTATGCGTAACAATCCGCGTGGGGTGTAATGTGAAGGTTGTTGTTCCGTCAACCTGTGAAAGTCTTAACCCTTCGCCTGCTGCGAAAATTGTCGTCTGCCGAAAATGTCGTCTGCTTCATTTTTAAATATCATCCAATTTTCTTAAAATTTAGTGGAGATATTATCTGAGTGTCAAGCAGCTTGAATCCAGATCAGACGCCGAATAACTCGGCGTCTGATCTGGATCCAAGCTGTTTGAATAATCACCAAAGTCGCGAACAGCAGGCTAAGGGTTAAGATTGATTTGCGGATTATGGGTGGTTCTATCAAATTACTCGCCTGTATCCGAATGAACAGGTCAACTACAGAGGTATTTCCCTGCAAATTTATGTAGTACGATCGATACGATGTCAAACCTAGCAAAACAAAGCAGTCATCAATTCGTCTTTCTGATAGCTACTTAATCGGGATGCGTGTTTGTCTGTATGAGGATTATAAGTTGGCTTCCCGAGAGACTTGTGTAAGCATATTGTATTTTCCATTAAATCACTCTTCATAATTATTCGTCTACTGTTTATCCTTTTGATCTTACAGCACTTTATATTGGCAGGGTTGTGTCAGGTAAGACATTTAAGCGAACGTGACTTTATATTGAACGTTGCTGCGCAGCTGAAAGCTTGTCTGGGTTGCATCTGCTATACAATAATACGTTTAAACGTACAAGTCTGGTGCAAGTAGAAAATGTGACACATACCAAAATTATACATTTTGCTTAACATGTTGAACTTTTCCCGTACAGAGGTTTAAGATTATATAGCATGCACTAAGACATACAAACACTCAACTTGGTGCTCATATGTAATTAAAATATGTGTTGTTTCATTGACCATAAAGAGGTCACGTCACATATCGTCTTCAGAAAGGAGTCTCTCAACCAAAGAGAGTATGTTATATGGTAATTGGTTGTGAATGTTTTTTGTACCTTGGCGCGTGGTTTCGATCCCCGTCTCAGACATGTATGGAATATATGGCCGACGTCACAGAAAAAGGAGCACTCGGACATATGAAAAATCGATAACTCGGCTCTTTTTCAGCGCTATTATCCCAGCATCTAGTCAAGAAATTTACCAGTTGTATTCATTTAAAGAAAAAATGTGATGTCCTCTACAATTGCAAACAGTGCAGACCCTGACCAACTGCCACAGAGACTTGGCGGCTGTTCTTGGGCTACACTGTTTGTTATGTCCGAGTGCCCCTTTTCGCGTGACGTGGCCCGTGTCTTACTGGCTCGCGGTTTTAGAGGTTTTAACCACTCTAGTGTGATAGTTATATGGTGTATGCAAGTGTCAGTCGTTAACCTTGGGTCCTACCTGTATACAAGCTGGAAATAAGATTGCGACTTACAACAATTTTGTCAAACGAGGTTAACCCCACAACAGAAGTATTCGTGACAAATATATATTTTTTGTGTGTTATTCTCAATAATAACACCAAGTTCAATTTGTCACATTTCTCATACCCTTATACATCAGATGATAATAAAATCGTTTCTATAAGGTTTGATTGTACTTGAAATGTCACTTAAATGTAGAATTAAAAGCAAATAAAAGTGCAAAATCTTCATAAAATATAGTTTAATATTCAAAGACGTCAATGTTTTGCCCGCTTTCATTCACAATTCTTATGAATAAGCGTATTTTTTCCTTTATATTATAAACATACTATGAGCTACAGGAATCCAGTATATGATGTAATTTAAGACAGGACACAAAACTAAACACAATTTCGAGTGCAAACATTTTTTTCTGCTGTATTCGAGCCTCTACTCTTCCAAACACATAGATTTACCAACAATCCTTACAAAACAGTTGAGAAAGTTTAACTACAAATCAGTAAGACCATAACTTTGCTACACTATTTCAGATGCTGCCAACTTGCTAAATTATGAGCATATGTATATAAGAATTTTTAAATTACCGACGCCATATATTCATTTTTCTTATGCACATGTAGAATTAAAGATTTAACTTAGGCCGTTCAGTCATTACACTTCAGAGGATGGTAATGTGACATTTTAACTATACATGTGAGAGTCCACGCAATTAAAGATGTGTACAATTGTTAACAGTTTCTAATGTGTGACTGTATCGCCGCAACAACACATCAACTACCAATATATGGTTCTGCGATACAAAGCAATTACACAGCAGCAGAACATCAACAACAACACCATGGTTGGTTGAGCATGAAATTTAATTTCATAAAGAAAGGAAATTATATGGTTTATATTTTCCTACACATTATTTGTATCACTTTGGGCACATGCAACATTCATGATTTATAAGATTGGAAGATATTGCAAAGTTTCTGTAATAATGGTATATGTCTTTCTTAACGCCTCATAAGTCCGTTATGGAGTCATTAAAGATAAAACGACGATAGTGCCTTTTTCCATAAGGGCACTTGTATATTGTTTGAACAACACCAAACCTTTGTTTACGGGACAATATTTCAAAGATTTAAGGCTATGAATATGGTTTCTCTTGTATACAATATTGTTTATACGATGATGAATGGTAGTCTCATCCAATATTGTATAGGTAAGTACATTGCCTAACTATCTAATTTTGCGTTAGTCTCGATAATGTAGATGAAATATACTTTGGTTGTTTCATAAGAGCAACTTTAATTTGGTATTTAAAGGAGTTTAAAAAACCGATATCGCAATTATTCAAACAAAGGTATTTGAGTAGTTTGACAATCAAACCCTGTAAGTGTAGGAAGACATGCCTATTTGCATTGTTGAAATAGCCATAGGGGGTCATTAATGTACTTTGAGGAGTAACATTACATGTAAAATAATAATAGCTGTAATCATATTAACAATATATATATAACTCTCACTCCTTAGACATACGAAAACCAATTGAATATGCTTCGAAATTTAAAACATATGATGAATTATTACTCTATATATTATATGCTGTATAAGAAGAGTAATTAACGTAAAATATATGATTTAGACTACAATAGAAATAATAAGCAACAACATTCTCGAAATATTCTTCTACCATCATGCACTTTATTGTGAGTCAAAAGGAATGACACAAACCAAATTAGATACATTTTACTTCCCATTTGTTCTGTCACTAGAAAATTGTGACATTCCGCATGGATGGAGGCGGATGACTCTGACTAGTATGGCTTCATTTAAAATGTGCTTTGGGATAATATGATTAATTGAAGCAACTATTCCTTTTATTTCAGTCCAAACGAGGACACACAGTTCTATTCAGGAACCATATATATGCTCAAGTTTGCTAAAATAAATAAAGATTACAGATTCAATAAGTGTTTACATACAAGTAAACTAATTTTATATAGATCAACATACACAATATCAATATAACAGGTTCAATTGTCAAGGTAAGCAATGAACATAAATTAATATTAAATGTTTTTTATTCCTTTTATTATCTCAAGCAGCTGATCTTTGAAGGTGTCAATGATAATTAGCTTATGTTCTTCAGAAATTGTGTGCGGCAAAGTTCAAATAAGTATATATTGCCTGTTTCATTAAAAGATGCATGAGTTTATATGCCTTTTAATTGGATCTGATTGAATAAGGGAATGTATTTATAAAGTTTTAACTGAAAAAGGTTTTTTTTCTGTATTTAAACACTATCAACCTATTTTGATGAATTTCATTATCAAGCAATACCGTTCTTACATAACAATAGATGTATACTACATCTATTTAGGTTGATCTCTATTAGACCGTCATTTCCTTGGGCAGTTTATGTCATTCTTGGTGCCAGTTATCGAAATAATTAACAAGAAACTGCCTGAAGGTTTCCTTTAGACGCTTGGAAGTTCGAATAATTTAACACATCCTTGAAACTGCAGACCTAGTTTTTACTCAAAACTGTAAAATCTTTGCACACTATCGACAAGGCCGACCTTTACAAACATTTTGTATCGTTGATTTCATACAATATTGAACCTTATATGTGACCCAAACTGTTTGACTCTAAATCTGGAAAAATAACTCTGGAATAATTGCTTTACATTTTTTTAAAGAACATGTTTACTATGGATACTAAAAGTTGTGTCTAAATTCTGAAGTCAGTATGTTTAACATAAGCATTAAATGCATTTGCTATTGTCTGAACCCTTATCCTGCGGAGCACAACCAAAATATAATGTTCAAACAGCAATGAATCTAGTTAAGGCTCCAAGTAACCTCTAATCCGGACCAGATATCTCAGTAAATAGCACTGCAGTATGTCAAATTAGCTTAAATATATAGCTTCTCTATTTCAGTAATGGCAACTAACTAACTAACATGCAAGACAAGTCCGCGATTACCATTTGATGAATGACATTTCGTGATGTTTCTTTTGCAAAGTTTTCGTATGTGCGTGTTTGAACTCTTTTAAAACTAAGAACCATAAATGGAATATTCTATCAATAATAAATGGACCGATCCAGTGCCTCATTTAGGGTATAATGGGTGAATTACAGATTTTAATGTGAAAAATAAATCAATAGACCCCGGTCAGTTTTTCTGCAGGAGTTTTCTTTTCTGGCACTGCACCGGTTGCAATTGAAAATTGCTTTTGAATAAAAAAGATTAAATTCTAAAGCAAATGTTGTCACCAATAAGGGTATAGACATACTTCAAAGGTAAATAAATTGATTATCTTTTTTATTCTAATAGTTGAAGTTAAAGCGTTTTAAAGAAAGAAATAGCAAAACAAATCATGAGTTAAAAATATTTATTCTTGAATAATCATATATTGCTAATTAATAACATGTATGGGGAATTTCGATTAATTACACACGACCTGCGCGTTTAAACATTGTTCAACCACGGTCCAGACCAAAGTGTGCATGTTTAAAGTAATGACGTCATTTTTGAACTTTTAACCCTAACGCAACTAATGCAAGATCGACACTGCCCACGACCGCGTGTGATGTAGTAACATCAACAACAATTTTGGCACAGGGAAATTTCGGAGCCTTGGATTCGGTACCCGGGATTCATTTAGAACATACACGGACCCTAATTATGTACGAGTGTCTGAGAAATATGTACATGCTGCTGTTCGTGTCTTCTTTGCTAAAAAACAGGGTATCTAGGGTCACTCTTGTTATTTGTTCATGTTCCGCCAATAAGTCAGTTGTCATAGTTGTTGTTGTTGTTGTCTACCATGGTATGAACACCGCGTACTTCGATTTGAGTTTCAACTGCGCATGCGTGATCGGGCTATGGCGTATATTCCAATCTAATCCACCATTCAGGATAATTAATAAATCGAGGTACGCCTATTTGTCAAATAAACAGTGCCAATAATAATAATATTATTATTTTGAATCTATCACCAGAATCTAGTAATACCCGTTTCATAATTGTCTACAATAAATACTTGATACTTATTCCTATATGATTGGAACGGGTATTAATTTCTCATCATTGACAAATATTAGTCATTAAAACATGACTGTAGTACGTTACATTGCTATTATTGATACAATAATCTTCATTTATAGTTAGTCACAAGTCAATCAATCACAATATATAACATAATGTAGTTGTCAATATTGTCCTTATAATTCATTTTGAAATTTGACGATACACTCTATAGATCAAAAAGGTTTTAACACGTATTCTTATCTATTTGCTCCTAATATTTTCATCTTCTTCAGACGAAGATAAATTGAATATGTAGTATGATATGTAGCGACATTGGTGAATGATACATATTTGATGAATATTGCACATTGACAACACCACCCTCTTCTGTTTACATTGTGTCGCAAAAATAAAAATAACAATTTTATTCACGGTTAAAATGTATTTAAAAATATATAATTGTATCATTTAGTATGCTTTTAACGAACATACCTTTAACAAAACCAGACATTAACAATGAATATTTCTAACCTTTTTTATTTCTGATAACTAGGTCAAACAGGTGTTAGTAAAAATGGACTATGGACCAAGTGTATCGTTATATTTGATCTAATCTGGATCCAAAACGTTTGTATAATTATCTCAACTCTACGTAGCAAATTGCTTTTGTGTTAAATAAACCACGATTCTGTCGACCAATTTTCAAGCATACGTTATGGGTTTAGAGGCAGTTGATCACATCTCTGTAGCAGCGCACAGAAATTAACTTTGTAACGTTTTTGAGTGGTGTGAACTATTTGATTTATATATATATCGAAAACGTTGGAATTTCAAAAGAAAATTCAAAACCATTCAATATTGGTGTTCTCCATTCCTTGATAATCTTCCTAAACATCTTTCACTGTGGTTAAACCTAAAACTAGCGCATTGAGTAAGGGGTTCAGGCAATCAACAATGAATTTACTTTAACAAGAAAATAGACTTTATGAAATTGCGTTGTCGACCAATTAGTTGGATTGGTCTGCTTACGGAAAAAGAACGGACAAAGGCATCATTGTGATATATAGAATCAAATATCGTTCTTTTAATAAATGTACACAGACGCAATATCCATTAATATAATAAATCAGAGTGATGGCTACCGTAATAGGTCTATGGTTTTCGATATCCCGAGAAGTAAGGTAGTCTTCCAAAAAACTCGGACAAGGTGGACTTTTTCCAAATTATTGTAGATATGACGCGCTCGTATCAGCTCTTGCAGGACATAAAACAAACAAAACAAACAGCCACGCGAACAGCACAGAAACAAGTACTTTCTCAGCACATTCATACAAGCACACACACATATACATGCAAGCCCAAGCATACGCTACATATAGAAGACACACATGGACAAAAAACATACATAAATCTGGGGTGAAGATAGGAGTACCGCCATGGAACGGTCAGTGGCAAGCATAATTGCAAATTACCAGCACATTTATTCAAGCTTAAACGTGCGTCAATCCGGCCTTGCCACTCTAGATAATGATATCTTTATCCTAAACCTATATAAGCCAGATTAAACACGAACGTCTTATGTTTGCTATATTTGCGGTTGCAAAATTAAGTTAAGCTCATTAATTGTACAAATTGTATATTGAAATGGACAAATAAAAGGTGTTTAGTTTAAATTTCCATTCCTTATAAACAAATGATTTTCAAAATATTGATGACGCAAATTATATCATTATTCACTGGAAATTGGTATTGTTCTGATTGTGATGTGGCATCCTGTAGGAGAAACAAACAGCTTGCCCTAGCCCCAATACCATGCCGCTGACTTGTTCTGTCACATTGGTGTTTTTTCAAGTGGAAAACTCTTCATTTGCATGTACATCTGCCTTTATTATTATCATCTCTTTCGTTTTGTTTACGTCTTGCTTTGTATGCCTGAAAACTGATAATTTTCGTCAGCTTGATCTTATAACCTTTAAATTTTGTGGAACGGTTGACCGAGGCGAAACTTCATTATTGACGTAAATGTATTTTAACTGGTTTAACTGTTTGACAATCAAATCAATCAACACTTCTCGAATATAAAGTCTGCCATTGTTTATTTGTATTTCCTCTGCGTTACGTTATCTTTTAAATGCATGAACGTGGAACAGTTGTGTGAATTTGTCGGTTAAGTGATATGATTGGGGTCCAATAATTGGAAACACAGTTATAACAAAAAATTAAAGATGAAGAATAAAACATAAAAAGCAAAACTAACGTGTTTTTCGAAAGCTTAACTCAATTTTATTGTCTAGCATATGTTATAAGAATGATGCATACTATTGAATTTGTACCAATTGAGTCTGTTATAAGCGGAATGTGTTGCATTTGAATATTGATATGCAGTGGCGGATCTAGGATTTTTTTAGTTAGAGGGGGGTGCTCTTTTCGCTAGAGGGTGCGTACGTTCTGAAACGGGTTTCTATCTGTCACCAAGGGAGTAAACTGTGTATTAAACTGTAGGTGTATCAAATTACCGACTGTCATTGACAGTTTGTAATTTGATACACCTACAGTGTATTGAATCATTTAGTATTGACTAGATGTAGATCTATGCTAGATTTGAAAATTCATCATATTTTAAGAGTTTTATACTTATTTCCACACGGTTTCAACAAATACGTGGACAATTCTAGAGGGGGTGCGCGCCGGCTCCGCCCCCGCCTCAATCCGCCTATGATATGAGTGAACAGACAGATTTCAGGGTCAACGGGGCTTCTATTCTAAGGTCGGTCATGTAAATGCTGGTATAACATAAGTGGCGGTGCTACAATTTACAGTTTTAAGCTAACGTAACTGAAATCTATTGTGACTTATATAAAATCATATTCTGATCAAGTTTAAAATTCGTATGACTTTGATTGTCATACATTTTAGAACCACATTAGACGCCGATTTACTCGGTGTATAAACTGACTCCAAAGTGTTTGTGCAGTGTATCAGTTCTCGGTGTCTAACGCGTAACATGGTTAATATCTGTCCTGCCACTAAACATACGTTTCTTCACATTCATAAGCTTTGTTGCAATAGTTTTGGAATATTAGCTGTCTTTGATGATTTTAAGTGCATACCAATAAACAATCGAGATAAAAAAGGAAGAAGAAATAGCACTTAAGATATTAATTGGTTATGAAATTTCCGAACGCAAAAGTAATTTATATAAAGTCAATTACTTTGATGGCGATGCAGCTCTGCGTGCGTGTGTGCATTTACGCAAATATTAATCTTTTGTGAAATATGAGAATTGTATGGCATTGGTTTTACAATCAAATAAAGATAATTATCAGTTCAACTTCACTTTATTTTATTTATAGTTTTCCGCCGATATTTGTACTAGTATGATTGTAATATCGGTGTGGAAGTAGCATTTTGCTGTTTTAGTGACTTGTACATTACATTCTAACGACTATATAACAAAATTATGAATGTGCTCAGACATGGTTAGTTAGCTTTTAGATGTGGATCTTGTAAGGTGTTTTTGAAATAGCTTGTATGATCTATTTTCTACTAGTCAAACCTATCTAAAGTGGTAATTAAAAATGTAGCATAGCAAGCATAAAATTACAGGTGGTTACCACATGCTCACAAGCTCTTTAAAAGCTTACTGCATTACTCTCATAGTGCATTAGGCATCCACCTGTCAAAAGAACGCTCGTACTTAATTTGTCGATTGGCCTCAACACAAACATGTTTATAGGAAAGTCGTTTTCTATATAATGTTGGGAACACCTTTCTTGACAAACTAACGTGTCATTTTGTAAGCACTGATAATCTATGCAAACAGTTTGAAGCGCTTTAGTCACCGACTAATTCAGCATTATGCTCCTACTTCAAAAGATTAAGCAGTCTATGTAAAGAGTCTTGGAAACGATCAGACAAATGTTATTTTCTTAACCCTTTTGCCGCAAATTTCAATCATGTTGGTCTCAATCTATTTTTGACCGAATAGTTCAACGACATGAATGATAGAAATGGTTAAAGAAACTTTGACTTCCAACACCTTAATAATTTGAGAAGATAAAATATAAAGTCTGTGATCAGATGCCGCCTAGAGTATTTGGGCAATCTTTTGATATAACATAAAGTCGTGGTGACTGCGGTTTGATTGAGTTTGAAAACATTGTGGAAAATGAGGCAATTGCTCATCGTGAGCTAATGCTTTACTTTTTCCAAAATGATTGCAAAGTCCATCCCCCACACAAAGGTCAAAAGGCTTGTCGATGGGGCAAAGGGTAAAGAAAGTTATACAAACAAATTTAGAACTTATGCTTAAAATGAAAATGACAGACCATACAGTGACATTGACAATAAACGAATTGAAACTATCTATTTATCGGCCAACATAAAGTAGAACTTATTCCGAAGGCAATGTTACTGCTTGATTATTGTCATAGCTTATATAATGTTTTAACTAAAGTATTAACTTAACGGTGTATAAAAAACAATCACTCCTATGAGGTTTGGTTTACCTAATAGTCCGGAGGAATGTGAAAGTAGATAATTCCCTGAAATATATATTTTATTCAAGAATAGTAATCTATATCGTTTGCTTACTTTGTAATTACATACAGAAGCAATCGCAAAACTTTACATTAAATAAATTGACCGAAACATAGATTCTCACAAATTACATACGAAAGTGGTATTTGTCACAAAATGTCATTGTTGTTTGAACGCATGTATGCATAGACAACTTAATATCTCAGTCGGATTTGCAGTTTGTAATTGAGAGTTATAGATATTAGATGAACGTGTTATGCAACACCTGCATATCTACAAAAAAGGAAACGTAGAAAAGAATGTCGCATTATATATCTAACGAGTGCATATTGTGCAGGCCTAGTATTCCTTGCCCAATAAAAACATCCCTTGCACTTAGAGTTTGGATCTGACAAGTCTCATGTTTCGTTCTGCCTGTTATTGATCCGTAATACAGTTAAACTATTAACGGGACTAGTTTTATGAGTTCAAATTACAAAAAGAATTAAATGCACGTTTCGGGTAAAGAGAACCGATAAGAATCGGTCCATAAAGTTAACTCTTATTAAAGGCATATCGAGAGACATAATCAATGCCAGTTCAAGAGAACTACGTCATTTTACACTCATTTTTAACAAACGTTTCATGTATTTTTTAAACTAAACTTACCGAAAGCAAATTAGGGCCTAGGCATCGTACTAATGAAATGCTTAATTTGCGTCAAAACATAATTTAAACTGCTAAATGACCGACGTCACAGAAAAAAATGGCACTCTGACATATAAAAAAGCGCTGATTCAGCTCTTTTTCAGCACTATAATTCCAGCATCTAGTCACGAAATTTACCATTTGTTTTCAACTAAATGTATAATTAGTTGTCCTTTTACGATTGTAAACAGTACAAACCCCGACCAGGCGCCACGTCATTGACGTGGTGGCTGGTCTTGGGCTTCACTGTTTGCTTCGACGTGGCCCAAATCAATATGTTCTATTTTACCATGACGCATGTTCGGGCTTCTAGAACAAATAAGTGTTGAATCTTTTTTGGAAAATGGAGCCTTGGCCCATAAAAAGCACCATTTACTATCATATATAGTTTTAAACCTGTCTTAAAATTGATATTTTTCTGACCTGAAATGTCTCGAAATAAATATAGAACATGACGTTATGGTCTATATATAAGGCATAGGGTTAACCCCTTTCGGCACCACATATAAAATTGTCGGTTGTGACTAGTTAAAGGTAAAGTTATTTTTGACCAAATAAATCACAGAGAGAGAGAGATTATTTAATAAACTTTGTCTATCCCGTAACTGTTTACACGAGAATAACGAAAAGGTGAAGTTACTGACCAGACGCCACGTTTTAAGTCTACGTCTTATCTTGGACTGCACTTTGTTCAACGGCGCATTTTGTCGACTACGGTGCCAAAAGGGTCAAATTAATAAGAAATATGAATAAGCACACTTCAACTGTGTGTTGCAGCACAACTTTGAACAATAAAGTGCCAGGTAGCTTTTATATCCATAGTATAACTGTAGATACATATTTCTTCATATAGATGTAACTTCACCAATAGTCGTCTTTTTATGCATATAATCTATTAAACCGGAAACTTCGCTATCCGAAAAGTGTTGCCGTTTGCATACATCATTTGCAAACAGTGTAGACCCGTATTAGAGGGATCCTGTAGGAATCCTCTGATCTGAATCTACATTTTTTGCAATATTATATAGCACTAGAAATTCACCTTCAAAAAAAGAAGCTTCAAATTTGACGTTATTTTTAAAGGTCAACATACAAAGGGTAAACTGTTTTATTCGTTAATCAGAATATCTCGTTTATCCGGAATAGTTTTCTGGGAAACCAACGCATCCGTATTGACCAGACATCACAATATATGGATAGCAAAATATATTATGTTCGAATTTAGTGCATGATTTATATGCTACTTAAGCTCATCGACAGTTATCGCATCTGAAGAGAGTATATTAATTAAATTAAAATGCGTCTTTGTCTGTTTGTCTATCTATCTGTGTTGAATAGTCGTTCATTTGTGTGTCGGTCATATACATTATATTTGAAATTCACATAAATATGCGCAAACAATGCATCACCCTTTTTTGATCAGATGTTTAATCAGGGACTGCACTATTTGCATTGGCGCATTTCTGTAACTGCGGTGCCGAAAGAGTTTAAAGCACGGTTGAATTTAACAAAACTAGAACTCTGACCAAGTCAGGAAGGGCCCCCCATGAAATGCCAATTAATAACAAAGTTGCTGTCTGAAGGGCAGCTATATACCCATCCAACGTAAGTCAGTAAACTAGGGAGGATTCATGATTGTTTATGGGAATGCATAGCTAACAGTTCATGCTCTCATTTTACATTAAAAAAATTAGCATACATTCTTGACAATTCATCAATCTGTAAGAAAAATCAATAAACACAATTTCCAAGATAGCAATAACTCCCTAATAAAGGAAGTAAGACTTATGGTTCTTGTACACTGCACTTCTTGTCATTGAGCTCTACCATTGTATGAAGTTATATAAAAATTCATCCAGTAGTTTTCAAGTTATGCTCCAGACAATCA
>JAULCE010014012.1:0-12044 GCA_032359355.1 Macoma nasuta | reverse complement strand
GAGAGCTTATAATCAAGAATGTCATTATCAGGCTTATCAAATACAGCTGATGTTGTGTTTTCATGGGTTTGGGTATGTATAAGAGTCAAGGTCAAAGCCAGATGCTTACATTCTGGTCGGTTATCAATATCAACAGACTGTATAATATCAAATACCTTACTAGAAGCAATGAAATAGTCACTATATCTTCTGCTATCAATAAATTAAAAATCTCCTGAAAGAGGTCCAAATCGCCAATTCAATAGAATAATGTTATAACTTTAACAACGTTCAAGGAGTTGATTTCCCAATCTATTTACAATTTCATCACTGGAAGTTCTTGGTAAAGTTAAAATCATCTCTATCAATTTTTTGGTATTCTCTAAAATTAGGATTGTCAGTATTAATCGTAACAAAATCATTCCGCTTTGCTGACATAAAAATCGGCACAAATTAGGACATCACATCTAAGAAAATATACACGGTTTTGATTGACTGCAATTTCCACATAGTCAACACCTGAATCATCATAATAAAATGGTGAGTTTTGGGTTGGCAAATATCCACATGCACATAGTGTAAATCTTTGTCTATTTTAACCAAATTCTTTTCAAGGATAAGCATAACCCCAAAATCTAAATTTAATATTAATGCATACTGTATAAGCAACTTGTGTAGACCGTTTACAAAACAACAACAGCTCCTAAGTTTCGTCCATCTCTAAGTGATAATTTGGCAGCACAACAGAAACATTTTCGACAACAGAGATATATGTTATTCAAGTTTCTAATAACCTAAAATCGTCATAGTTGTTTAAGTATGTTATAATCTCTTTATCATTATTTTTGTTTTTTAAACCCTCAATATTCCATTCAATGAATGATATATTGTGTCGACTACTAATTTGGCATTGGCCACATTCCAACACTACAACTGTATGATCGATCGCGTCGATACTATTGTATTGTGGTTGCATATTGGAGGGGGGTTGTAGCGTTTTAATTTAATATTATTTGGGCAAGAGTCCTAACACCTCGCATTTGTTCTCTTTTAGAAATGTCATCATCTAATTGTGCCACTTTAAATAACTTGCTACCTTGTTCATCAAGCTGCTTAAGAGTGTGTCTATGTATATTGGTAGGCCATTAGCAATGCGGATGCCTTTGGAACAGCGAAGGATGTCGCGACATTGGAAACTCTTCATTTGCATTTTATATTTCAGGAATACCATTCTTGGTTTGCAATTCACAACTCTACCAACCCGCATAGCACTCGCACGCAATACAATGACCATGCACACATAAACTGAATATCAGGTGCCAAAGTTTATATTCAATTAATAAAATGGTTTTAACGTCTATCTCGTGGCCAATTTCAGGAATTCCAAAGATTCTTAAATTTGATTTACGGTTTTCAATTTCCGTGCGTTACTTGATCGTCGAGAGACTAATATTAATTAGAGTGCCGCTCATATCGGAAGCAAACTCTTCCATCTCATGTTGTAATACCTCATTTGCATAGGAGACTTGATCAAGTTTTTCTTCAAATGCATTCATTTCGTTACCTATTACTTTTTGTCTAGATTGAACATTTTCATTATTGCCTTACATGGATGTTAATTCAGTTTTTATGGCACACCTATCTGATTTGAAGGATACAATTTCACTTTTGACTTGATGGATTTTTCTGTGGAGGCTTTCGCATTTGAGTCAGGTATTGCCTTTGAAATAACATCTGTTTCACTTTTCGGCCCGGGATATCCAACCTTAGGTTCATTCACACCCATTTATGCTATCACAAAAATATTCAAACGAAAGTTACAATAACTTCAATACTGTGGTTTAAATCTAGAGCACTGTAACCGTCACCTTCACTTTGTCAACACAATAACAATCGTCAATATTTACTTATCTGTATAGGTTAATCCTAGATTCGTTGGCATATTCGACCAAATGATTCTCAGTCTTTTGACAAAAGAAAACAAACGTTAAATTATTTTATCAAAAAATTATTTGCAGCTAACTTCTTCAGTATAACAGTCATGGGACTGTGATTCAACACCATACTTTATACAATATCCAACAGAGCCTGGGGACCGTTTCACAATGCTTCTTAGTAAAATCTTAAACTTAAATGAAAATTTCAAAAGCAGAAATATGTTTCAATGAAACTTTGCATGCTTGTGAAAAACTGTTTTACCAATAAACATATTTATCTTCGATATAAACCAGCGGATAAATATAACAGCACGACAACAATATAGCAATAACACTCTGTGTTATAACAAACCTTTACGAGTCCTTCATGATCAATAAATGCTCATTTCCCTTTTTCTGACATGTTTCCGTTCAGAAATGCACAATATTGCATTTCACCAAAAGATATCTTTGCTTTGCAATTTTCGCCAAGAAACAGACAAACATGGTTACCACGGGTCTGCGGACTTTCTTTTAACCATTTGAAATCATCATAAATATATCTTAGCTAAATAAATATACAAACATCGTTATTTCGAACTCCGATAAGTCGATGTCGGCACCGTAAACTTTCCTCGGAAATCCCTTCATACGAGACATTATATTTTTAAATGCACGAATGTCTTCGTTGAAATACACATATCTCTGAACAATGGAGTTTCTATTCTAATATCGCAAATATCTGAGCCAGTGCTGTATAATTATACCATATAAATTCAAATTTTTAGAGTCTTTTGAATAAAATACAACGTTACACGGATCATTTATAAGCAAAGACAATATAAAGACAAGTGCATTTAATTCATGCGCCATTTACTTCTTAAATTAATACAGTCGGTACCTGTTACGTAAAAGTTTAGGAAACATTGTTATCACATTACTGCCCTTATCTTCGATTCGAGAACAAATCACGGAACAACGATCTCCAACATGTGTGATAACAAAAACATAATTATATTCATACGCGCTGCATTTGCATACAGTTTAGGAGGTTAGGAGATAAAAAGAACCCATCACTCGTTTTCTTTGGATATCAAGATTTTCTAAATTCGTCAAAAAAAGACAGGTATTAACCTTGCCAAGAGACTTGGTTAATAACTTTATTTTCTAGACTCATTAAAAAAATATTGATCTCCAAATAAAACGAATGAAGGATTCCTTATGTATTAGTTCGAATTACCCGAAATGCAATTTATATCCAGCTTTTAGTGATTCAAACAATAAAAATAGTTTCCCTTACTTCAATATATATCTTTAACGCAATCATCCTATGTTTTTCATTTACAATTTAGTTTCCCTAAAACAAAGTATGCTTAAGTTTTGACCATTATTCCCCCAATGGCATATATCGATTGAAACGCGAGCCGTAGCTAACGCAACATAAAATATATACACAAGGACAGATAATATACATGAAACTAGGATGAAGACTGGATTATCGCCTAACGGTCAATAGTTAACACGCCACTGGGGGGTTTAACCCGATATTAGGGCGCCAAACCTCACTATTATCCAACCATCACCCGATCAGATGTACAGTGTAAATAAACATTATCCCCGTCCGACTACTTCACAACATCACTGATGGTAAATCCAGTTGTTAACTGTAAGTAAAACACAGACATATAAAAGATCATTTACTGTTTTTGCCAGTCATCAATATACTCAATGATTTGTCTGAAGTCAGAGTAACTATAAAGCAGCCATCAAGGGCACGACAGAACGAGAACAATACAAATATCCGATGTACTCCTTCGGTTTCCGGCTTTCAAAGTAGTTATCATAGAGTATTATGACATTCCTGTTTACCCACAAGCAAAGAAGGAAGCGTGATGGCCAACTGTCAAATGGTTGACCACCAAACATGCAGTGCGTTGTAATATTGATAGATCGTAGCCCTTCACAATGACTTTTTAATACGTTTTATAAACAAAGATTTGAAAATGAGTATGTCCAGCTATTGTTCGAAGCTTGTAAATCACATCACCATAAACTCTGGGTGTGAAACACCTTGTCGTAGGAGCGCCCTTAAATTACATTTGTACTTGTTAATGATAGATTTTGGTACATTGTTAATAATAACTTAACAGACTGTGAAAAGATGAGGACTCTATTGTTTGACCATACTAGAACAACTGCCAAATTTCTAGTCAAAGCGTACTTACATAAGCGTAGTGTGCTATACACTTAGATGCACACATAGTGGTTATCAGATGTTACCAATATACCAAGGAAATTATTTTAGATATACATGTATTTGAAAGTTTTCTCCTCCACACTACTGATCAACTTTCAATAAAATTGGGCAGAAAATGTCTTTACGTGACCAACTATCAAGATTGCTAAAACCACGAAGACGTCTCAACACACAGCCGCCAGTGGGGCGGGCCTGATTGCCTTAAAAACATTATATAGATCTGTATAGAGACCTTTCCTCAATGAATATTTTACTTTGAATTCCGAATAAAATATTGAGGAACTGACTTTTCAAAATGTTCATGTAAATAAGGTTAGTTTTACCAAATGAGGGTCAGGATTCTTCAGTGTTATATAATTTATTGACAAACAAGGCAGACCCAGATCAGACAGCTCTTACAGAAGATGTCTGATCTGAGTATAACATGTTTGCATGAGGACTTTTATAAAAAAAAACATTTTGAGAGTAAATAGTTAAATAATATTAGTAAAAATGTGTAACACATATGCCATGCATATATAGTCATCATTTATTAATTGTTTTGAAAACATCAACAGCTTCTTTGCAAGTATTCAATAATTGATTCAGCGCTGTCTTTTTCTAGTTTAGATAATAAAATTAAGAGAAGGTTTTACGAAGTTTGTCATACCTGTATCATTGCTTGAGAAGTTATTTCAGTTATAACATGGATGCGATTACTTTAATAGCATCTCTTCTCGTCGGTGTTTTTTCCAAAACAATGCATGTGCCATTTTGAACATTATGCACTTACCTTACTATTACATCGATGTTCGTCAAAAAGCACTAAAAAAGCAAGTTGTTTTCGTAAAATTTCTTCCAAAATATATTTAAATGTCATTTTTACTAAAAGGCGCTTACTTGGTGTATGAAAAGTAGTCGGTACACGTCATAAGCCAGGTAAGTTCAATTTCGACAAAATGGCACTTATGCTATTTTGAGAAACAACGAAGTTTTAAATTCTGAAATATTTGCCATGTTATAACCTTATGCTTGACTATTTGCATGCTTTATTATTCAATCGATGCGTAGGATGGCATCTCGATTATAAAACATCGCGTTAAGTAAAAAATCGTTAGTATCAAGCTCAAAGACGAATCTTGCATTTTCTTAAATTTGGCACTTGATTTTTTATGCGCAAATATATAATAGGAAAGAATCGCCATTGCAATGACCCGAAATATAGAAGAGTTATACAATAATCGAGATAAGAACACCGTTGGAAAGGAATATATCGTTTATGAGAGCTCTTCGGTTTAACTTGTATCTCGGATATTAATAACGGCGTCTTGGATAGCTTATAAATGTCACCTGTATCTTACTGACAAGCTAAATATTAAAGCAAATGACAGTATCGGCCTAAGGCACAGAGTGTCGAAAAGAGACACATTTAGAATAGAAGACCGACCGAATTGTTGTAATTACTAATGTCCAAGCCTCTAATTGTGGGCTGTATAAAGCTAATGACTATCTATTTATATGGTTTCCGTTCTGACTTGTATAGTATGTAAATGTATTTCATTCATTTTCGTTAAACATTTTCTCCTCAAGTTCCCTTTTTGACTCCTTTTTAGCAGATTACTATTGCACACATACGATAACATTCAGCGTTTGGTCATAATGAGTAAATGATTCATTTCTCGCCACGTTTGGAAAGGCATATACAAGTTGTGTTTTCCTGTATCATATATACCCTCCTCCCTATCATTCATATCCTTAAATTGACAAAAAGCTTGTGTCACTACGCCATTCAAAAGCGATTGACTACGGTCAAACTTTTCCTATTTCAGCTGTTGAAAGGCAAACCCGAACATACAGTCAAATCTGTATAACAAGGTCGCTCATAAACGAGGCAGTTGTGGTCTTTGAGACAAGTGGTCAAATAATGCAGGACAAAAATAATACAGAACGCTCGATTGAGAGCGTTTTGCATTACTTTGGTTCTGCACTAAGCCACCACATGTCAGTAATAATCGTTTTGGTACCTTATTGGATGACCGCTCTAGACATGGTTGACTTCAGGTATAGTTGGAATGATCGAACGCATTAGGAAGATTTTTCCCCGAACTCTTATTTACTACTGTAAGAAAATAATACTTGCACTAACATTTCAGCGTTTCCAGAAATTGTGGCATATATATAAGCTTTATAACATCGGATCGATGCGTGAAAAATATAAAGTTATAAAACTCTAATGAAAAACTAGATAAAGTGTTTGTGGAAATGTTCCTCCTCTTTTCATTCCCCAGTCTGAATTTTATGATTTATCGAGGAATGCCAGTCGGAATTTGCAAATTGAAGATATGCAATTTTATCCGCGTACGCAGGTACATTCGTGTTTACCATTTTCATTTAACGAGTTTTTACAAAAAAATAATATATAAACATTTAAGATTATATTTATCACATAAAAATACAATTTCAGACATTTACACTCAATTACAAGCTGGGCAAAATGTCATCGATATAGGTTTTTGCCGTATAAAAGGGGAACTTGGCATGCGATATCAACAAATGGTATTGGGTGTGGTGTTTGAACGCGATTTTCGCCCTGTTTCAAACTAATTCATTTCAATATTTATTCGACTAGTGGCATATGATATTTATTCTATGGATATATATCACTCAGTGATGCCAATATATTGTGATGAGCCACAATACAATCAATCAGGATGGCTTTGGTCATTATCGTAAACATTTTGTAATATTGATAATATATGTTATGACTTGAATGCAGCATATTTGTTAAAATCTCGACAACATGTGTCAATTTGCAATTGCTTATTTCGACTTGCTTTTTGTACTGGTTCATTGACAGTTGCTGATTACTATTTGCTTTATTTAAGAAAACGGCTCAACAGTATTATTTTCGACATTTTTTATCAAATTTCATAACCCTCTGTTAATGTATAAGAGTCATTAAAACGTAATACACCTATCTCAATATAAAACATTTAGACATAATTTGAATAGCCTTCTGTTTAAAAAGTATAATTGGATGATAGCAAACAACACATATCATTAAGAAAATGGCAAATGGTATTTCCAAACCGGTTTTCTATAATTCAACAAAATATCATTCTGTAACAAAATATTAAAATATTGCCCGCATCTATTTGATCGAAGTACCGGCACAATTTCAGTGATTAGAATTTCATAAACACATTCCGATATCAATCTTTCAAATGTTTGAATACTATATATCTATTTCTTTATTAAATTTATAATTTGTATCTAAATGATTGTTATCACGGAGTATATCAGGATAATAATAGGGTCCGTTGTAGATATCAACATTTCAATTATTTCAAAGTTTTAAATGTATGCTTTGACTGTAGATTATGTAAAAAGATATAATCACACACTTAAAAATGCTGTAATTGGATCGTATTTATTGTAAAAGAGTAAATATTAATGTATTTTTGGCAAATCCGCGCGTGTATATATTTTCTTCGAAGTCTTACCATAAATAACGAAGAGGTCTCAAGTCATATGTTAACCATTTATATCCATGTGTGTGTAAATTAACCACTGAACTATATAAGAAGATCTAACATGTCGTTGTTGTGACAAAACTTATTCGACGAGTGTTATCTAAATAATAAGTTTAGTATGTTGCAACCCTATTCAAAGTTTAATACCAGACAAAACGTGAATCATAAAAGTAGAAACAAACCTAAGAGTAAATTACAACACGGACAATCTAATCAGTCGAACTGCTTGAACAAAGCTCAAATTGATAGGTAAATCCACATTGGTTAGAATATGTGTATTTCTTGTCTACATTTATGCCAGACTGTATTAGATATAACTGTAATTAGAACATATAGAAACCCGTAATATTTGCTTTGGTTGCTTTGGTTAATTCGACGGAATGTGAGTGCGTCTGACACTTTTTGGAAATGCTAGTTTAGGTCCTATCCACAAGGAAAACTTGTATGAAAATTTGAACATATAGGCAACACATAAATGCAATATTTTACTTGTATTGAAAACATTGTAGGAAATGGAACTCGGCTTGTAACGAGGATATGTTCCATTTCCTACAATGATTTTAATCGCCTTAATCTATGCAATGATTTCAATTGCCACCCACAGAGACACTTTAATGCGCTTCTGTTGAGGAAAGATTTAATATTTGTATTTTGTCATTTCAGACTAGCTCATTAGTCTAGAATCGCTTCAGCGAATTTTATTTCTAATATTAAATTTAATCGGGCAATGGTTTGCGACCTGTTGATCATGTTAACCCGGATCAACCGCCTGGTCGCCTTAACGTAAACAATACAAGACCTACAATAACATATAGCAGAATATTAACTTAACGCTTGATGTGACAATGCCAGGGCCTCATGTAACAAACTTTGATATATTGTTGTGCTAAGCTCAAGATTATATTGCTATGTACTTAAAGCAGCAAATAAGGAATATCATTTTTCAGTGGGCACAATAATTGTTTACGGTGGCAACATCATTATGAGTGTAATTTGCAGTTAAACTTTCAGTTTAGGAATTCATTAGTATGACCAATCTAGACACAGAATCAATATCGAGAGACTCATATTCGAATTGCATTCACCAGCTTTTCTGCTTACTTTCGTCTGATATGAACATTTTATATCAATGCATAAATATAATACAATAAAAATTATGAAATGAATTTGAATTTCGTCTGCGAGTTGGTTTTAGAGCATTTTTAGATTTAGGCTTGGAACCAGATTGCAGACATTGGAGGCAAACCGTAGATGTGCTGATCAGATACCGTCCTAAAGGACGTCAAGTGAGCTTGGACTGCATTGCTTTAACTCATTCCCTCCTAAAGACGCATACTTGCGAATCTATTGTGGCTGACATTTGAAGAGATCATGAGAAATAGGGCATTTGCTCATTTAAAGCAAATGCTCTATTTCCAATAATGTCTTTAAAGAAATTGGCATTAAGCAATACTCTGTCTTTGAGATTTTGTTGAGTAAACTAAAAATAGAACAATAACGTCACAATCTAGATAAAATATAAGAGAGAATGAGTTAAAGGTGTCTTTGTATGACGTTTGCCTTGAAAGAATTCAATGTTCTACTGATTCTAATGTATTCAAAAAATACGACCGAGCATGTTTTTATAATGATTTTGAGGCTTTTTTAAGAGCTTCATTAAAAAGTTGTTTAAAATCTCAAAAATATATGATAAGACTAAATGTTCTTTAGCCGAGGTGAATGCGAACGATTTCACGATATTAATACAATAAAATGACATGTTCCTTATTATTCCATGTTAGTATCTTAACTCTTTCCTTTCATAGAAGCGCCATTAAGCGTCTCTGTAATTGATAGTTATTAAAACATTGTAAGAAAAGAAACATTTGCTCGTAACAAGCCAACGCTTTATTTCCTACAATGATTTGAATGTAATTAAAAAACGGTAATTTTCTTTTGCCAATCATTTCATATAATTCATCATATGGGCCACGTCACGCGAAAAGGGGCACTCGGACATAGCAAACAGTGTATTCCCAGACCAGCCGCCACGTCACTGACGCGGCGGCTGGTCAGGGTCTGCACTGTTTGCAACCTTAGCGGTCATTCAATTCCACCTCTAAATGAATACAAATGGTAAATTTCGAGACTAGATGCTGGAATAATAGCGCTGAAAAAGAGCTGAGTCAGCGCTCATTTGATATGTCCGAGTGCCCCTTTTCCTGTGACGTCGGCCATATCCTTTTATAGTGAAAACGTTTAAAAAACTTGTTAACCCCAAACTGTAAATGAAATGTTTCACTGGCAGTCAAAATGTTAGAGCAAGGGCAATGCAGATTAAGATCGACATCAGAAGTTGACATTTTGAGTTTGAGCACGATATAAGCACAACACTCTTACTGAAAGTCAGACCTGCTATTACAGGCTACACAATGAATACGAAGCGGATGATATACAAACATTGGGAACAAGCTACTTTTTATCATATGACATATATACATGTATAGGTTATCTACCGTTAACTTAGTACATATTGATACTATTTTCTATAATTTGATAAATACTTTATTTATAGTGGATACCATAGTACCATGAAAGTTTTCAATATGACCCATGTTGTGAGTACTTGTGCTTAAAAATCGTGCTTACAGCAAAGCAAAAACTTACTGCACGACAAACAGTGCAATCATTAACGAGTTCCTCGGAGCATCTACCCTGATCCTCCCGACGTTTTTTTTCTGCTGAAACTCCCGTCTAATTCATTCTTAAAACTACTTCAAGTTGGCAAAAATATTGTCTAAGCATTTTTCAACTATATCTGGTAAATATTTGGTGACTGAACTGTATCTCACCTGTATACATATCAAAGTATTACCATTTTCGTCACGAATAAGGGTTAATTGCTTAACGGACGATGAAATTACTTGTAATGAAACCTCATTTCAACCAGATAAATGACATGAGAGTGTCAATTTGTCTCAGTTTAATGTATATGTGAGGAATAATTACTGCATCATCAAGACTACTCTCTACTCGATTCATATATAGTTGACATTTGTCCCTACAGTTACAAGGTTGGTCGTTGTATCGATAGTAGAATATACATGTATTACCGATGGTGTCGATGTCGTCCAATAAACGTTAAATGTAACCCTTTCGCCACCAACATTTTTAAAATTATCGTTGTTAACTGCTTGTGGATCAAATGTTTAACGAAACAAATAACAGAAACAGTTAAATAAAATATCGGCTTTTCCAAAACCCCAATATTCATATTAAATTTTGTGGCAAAACAAAAACGTCTCTGATTAGACGTCGCCTTCTATGGCGGTGTCTGATCTGGAACTGCACTGTTTGCAATGGTAATTTGAGTCGCCTACAGTGATGAAAGGGTTCAAGGTACTCGAATGGATTTTCAAAATGGTATATTTCAGATTTAGATAACACATCAAGTCTGACAGGATGTATTGTTTATGTAAACAATGTATAGCATTATTATGAATGTTTTTTTTTATATCGAAAATAACAGACAGCCATTGGTCCCAAATCTATTGATAATCAACAATTACTGTTAGACTGTTGTAGACATTTGTTGCACGCACTACGACTTAGCTCTCTGGTGGTTTTAGAACTGACAAGTGGCGCAAACTTCGTTTTGGATATAAAAATATTTACCAGACCTTTGGTGCGAGTTCAATTTTACAATCAAAGCATATATGTTTTTGACATTTTACAGGCTATATCTGTGTCAATAGTTAGGCGGCATAGTCCAAAACTTTACACCAATTGTTCGTTTCCGGATACAAGCATTAAATTTGGTGTATCGACTCATCTAGCCATTCGCAATATTTTAAGATATAGAACTACCTCGACAGACGGCATCTGCGCATGCGCAGTGATCATTTAAATCATAGTGCAAAAAAATGACTGTTTGCATCGGTTGTTTTAATATGCTCACACTTCACACTTACAGTGGTTTTTCCCACGCATATTATCAAAATATACTTGAGTAAGATACTTCTTCGTATTAACAGTTATCCAAATGAGTTATGCGCATGCGCACTCATTACATTTCGACATAAGAGTCTTACATCAAGTATATTTGTACTCGATTTTAATAACATACATACATTTTACAACTGGATTTGCGATCACTGATGTTGTGGTTGAAATCGGACGGGGCTAGCGTTTATTTACACTGTGCATCTGATGGGGTGAGGATGGGATAAGAAGAACGTTTGGGCGTCCTGAAACCGATTCAAACCCCCAAAGGTGTTTTCGCCACTAACCATGCCAATGCGGTTCTCCTGTATTCACAATAGTTTTATGTTTGTTACCTGTCTTTGTGTGTCTTCTATATGTTGCGTATGTTTGGGTTCGCGCATGCGGGTGTGTACTTGT
>JAULCE010013901.1:0-14173 GCA_032359355.1 Macoma nasuta | reverse complement strand
GCAACAACATATCGGGATGTTTTTCTCCCAACAAATCAATCTCGACCTGCGGTCTCGAAGGATTGTGGGAGAAACCCATCCCGATATGTTGTTGCTCACATGATATATGCCCGTCATTCACTCTTAGACATACTATAACTATTACTAAGACAAATCTTCTGTAGGTTGCATACATTCTGCAGTCCAATGCAGAGTTGTTGATAAGCTTTTGCATTTAATTTGGTATTACTCCACACTTTTGAAAACAATGCGGTATTTTTAGAATTTATTTGGGTATTCAACTTGGTGTCACCCCGTGGATTTAAAGTGAACTGGGTATCAACAAAAACATAATTAAATATTGGTTTTTAATAATTGTACCAAATGCAAATTATTATCATAGTTTAAACTGAAGCACAGAGGTGAAATGGAACTTGAAGACCCCTCTCTTACTTAAATCTAAAATGCAAAAAGTTTTTATTTAGTGTAATAACTTGAATGGCAACAGTGCAGCCAATTTGAACAGACTGTCCTTACCTTAACCCTGTACTATGTATGCTTTCAAGATTCAACCAACCACATTGAAAGTATATGATGCATGCTAAGTTTACATGGTTTTGAAAAACATTGTGGAAAATAAAGTATTCATAATTTGCTTTCTCCATTGCTTCGCCATAGAAACATAATGGCTAATATATGGAATATAATGTTAAGATTTAAAGCATATATTGAACAAGAAATGGTAAAGTCGCACTGGAATTTCACAAAACACTTGATAAAATGATTAGTCAGTTTAGTCCGCTTTTTAAACATCAGACATAACTTGGTCTGCGTTTTAGCCATTGGCGTTTGCTTTACTTAAATATGTGAATTTCAAGTTCTGCATTCTTACTCTATTGGCTCATCAAAATTAGAGCGCTGTTTTCAAGGACTCTGGAACGTAGGCTACATTTGCCACGTGGACGTAACGTGAATTTTCGTCCTTTTGCCCTAATCGATAATTTTTAGCGTTGTGTACATGTCAAATCCGCATTAAAATGAGCAGGACTTGTTGAAAAGTACCTCTAAATGACGTGTCGATGTCAATGTTCGTCAAAAACAAGTTAAAATAAATGCATGCGTGTCGGGCTTCGTAACTGTTCAACCGATGCTATAAAGCGAACGTTCCCGCGAATGACACCTGTCCTATTGAACGACGCAAGGGACATGCCAAAAATCGAGGTGATGATTTTCTCTGGGTGCGATTCCTCCACTTAACCTAGCTTAAAATAGCGAGTAAGGTTGGTTTTCAGCGTTTCCTACAATCTTGCGGGAAAGCTACATAAAATGACGCTTGCATAATAATTGTATTTGGGTTCCTTTCGGTTCCGACACAGGGTGACCATGAAAAATCCGGAGATCATGGCAAATAGTCAGCTTTAAGCGTGCTACGAAAGACACTATAATGACATTTGCAAACAGCTTGGATCCCAGTGTAACACGGCGTCTCATTATGACCCATGCTGATTGCAATTTTAGAACTTAAATCCGGAATAATCCGGAGATCTCCGGAAATATCCGGAGAAATGATCGGCCTGCCAACCTGATCGTCTTTACGCATCAATTTGTTACGGAAAGCATCAATTCAAATGCCAGTAAGCGAAAGTCCGTCTTTCGTTTCCAAACGTCCCTTCTCGGCCATCAAAATGAATGATCGGCTTTTCGCGGAAAGAAGTGTCGGAAACGTTTTCTATATTTAGATCGATGGCGCAAGGAGTTTCGAGTTTGGAAGTTGTTACACATTGATTTTCTAATAATTGAGTATTCTACTGTTTTAACTGGGTTTTGCAATGCATCAGTTCAAAAATAATTGCGTACTGGGGATAATTCAATTGCGTAAATACGCAAATACGCTGCTTATCTAACTCTGCCAGGGGTCACTCCAAGACCAAACATTGTTGCCTTTGCCGACTAAACTGAACCATTATCCTGCCGCAAGATTTCTCGCCTGCTGAAATTTTCGTGTGCGCCTTGATCTGTTTACTTGATAAATGGTGCAACTGCTGTCCAAAATCAAACAGCCTGGATGCAGATCTGACGCAGAGTTGTCTGATTCGGGTCAAAGCTCACTGACGGTATTGATATGGTCACGACTGAGAGGATAATGCTGAAGCAATCTTTTTTTCAGTGAGTCCGTCCCAAAGGTTACGGGGTCACGAAAGTTACTAGCGCAGGACATAGTGCGGTATAATACATTTAAGAACACAATGACTCCGCCAAATTCCATTCATAGATCCCTAATTTGAATAGCTAAATAGCTAAAACTCGATTGAAATTCCTATGCGTGCTAAATTTTAATACCACTTTATGTTTCAAAAATACCAATCAGACTTATATGCAATGATTTACACACATCTGTTGCTTCAATATTCTGCAAATAGCCATTTTCCATGGAACCCCTTTCGACATTCCAGCCTCTATCTGACCGTTTTCATGAATGAATCTTGTATAACCGACTGCATCATTTCTCCCGAACCGACTTTCCAGAGACCATTACTAAAACCAGCTCCGCTGGTTAAAAACGCATAAATCACCAAGACGGCTATTAAAGCAATCGACATTTTACAGAATAATGAGGTTTATATTATGCTGATAACGCAATATATTAGATATAAAGTCAATTGTCCGTATTTAGTCTTTAACTTTGTCAATGTGCTTATATTATAAAACTACGAAAACATGTGGGCGATTTGTTTTTGCCGAATATTAAACCGCTTGGATCCGCAACAGAGTTACTAACCGTCTGATCTTAATTAAAGCGGTTTTTCAGAACATTATATTTGTGGTCGCGCTCAGCAGTATTTAAGGGTTAATAACAAAGTGAAAACTCTTAGAGCCTTTACCTTCTCCTTATTGTCTTTGGCAGGGAATATCTGAGTATTTTGTACAAGACGGTGAAAATGATTTAGGAATTCTGCGCATTCACAAATATATAAGTTACTGTAAAGATGCACTGTGAATCTGTGATACATTACAAGTATTTACAAAATGTAAGGTTATCAGATTAACTGGGTCTTTAAAATTGGAGTTTATATGTATGCATGAAAAATGAATTGCATGATCTACTAAAGCCATGCACTAAAACTATCCAATTTAAGCCCTAGGCCTGCATTGTTGTGTAGCACTTTGATTTTCTATAGTGTTCCTATTTTCTTCCGAAATTTGAACTAGTAAGATTGTTATGTCGATGTAGAAATAACATTTTGCTGATTTAGCGACCTGTACATTAATTCTTACCACTATTTAGCGTAATCATTTAGGTACTTCCCAAAGGGTAGGCTATGTTTTAGTTGTTGATCTTGTAAGGAGTGTTTGACATAGCTTGCATTATCTATTTCTTATTTTTATACTGACATTTAAATGTATTGGTAAAATGCGGTCCAAAACCCCTAGGGAATAATAACCCACAAACACCACAAACACACACATTACCCCCACACATAGAAAGCATACACATGAACACTGATAAACTCTAGACTTAAACTCAATAAAAAGAAGCATTTTCGACACCAACACTACAAAAAATATTGAAATGGGGAACATTTCGGCAGACATATAATGTAGACCAATTTGCGAACAGGAAATGGTTTAAGATTGAAATTGTTGGTTATCGAGTATTGTAATGATAACTGGATTACGACTAAAATGGATGGTTGCTTAAGTATTGCTATGATAAAGCATTTTCTTATACGCATTGTTATTGTTTGAAGTATTCAGAAATCTTGTTTGTAAAATATTTCACATGCCTTTATGCTTGGGTTCACCAGTATATTCAAAGATTTGCAACACATAAGGATTAAAATGCACGATCAGAAAGATTAAAGCTGGGATTCATTTGGGTGTCTCGAATAAGTGTCTCTGTTGCCGACTTTTCAAATGGATATCGTATAACATCATCACAGTAATAAGTTGAATAAATGGACTCGTCAAATTTCTTTTATCACTGTTTGATATTTCAAAAAAAAACAATCATACAATTTTTATTCAAATGCTATTCAATAATGTTCACTTTTCTTGCTGGAATTAGTTTCAATACCAACGAGTGAGACATTAAGTTACTTTAGATAGTGTGGTTACTATAATATCACGACATAGCTATACTTGAGGTACGATATCACCATAAATCACATTATCCTCTCACAGAATTTATCAGTACTTATCGAAGTGGAACCATTTTTTTTTTGATAAAAGCTGGTGGGTCAATACTGGAGATATAACACATGACATCCTTACCTTGAAAATCTAGCTTGACCTTCATCAGGGCATGCTTTATACTCGAGACACAAACTATTCTCGGATTTAAGACTTAAAATAGCTTATTAAATACTAAGAGTATTCAAATGTTAAAACATTCCCGGCTTAGTGGCAGTGCAGTTTGTGAATACACAGACAAATCGCATTCTTATTTTTCTATTTTCTTTTTTTGTTTGGGGGGGGGGGGGCAATGCGTAACCAAAATGATGACTTATCAGAGTCTACATGGTTTTACACTTATATTCAACTATATTTTCTCATCAACTCTAAATGGTTAAACCTTTATTACAGGTTTATGCTCTTGCAGTTCAATTTGTCTGGCTTCTCTTAGCTTGACATTGAGAATTATATTTATTCCAGAGTGATGTTAGAGACAAAAAAAAAGGTGAGTAAAAAAATACTAAAAACGAGAGCTTAAACTTTAAAAAGTGCAGCGAAGGAAAATAATATATCAACCGATATGTAACCGATATGTAACCATATTTAAGGGATGATGGTGAACTCTTAGACTTTTAAATGTTATTGTTAACCATGCCTAGAACATTGCTCAGATTTTTGCCAGTGTTAAATCTTGGAAAGTAAAATTCAGGTAGCATATGTTTCTGGTCAAAAGGTAACCGATTAATCATCTGGTTATATTTTTAAATTTAAAACATACAGTTTGGAGCAAGATAAGTAAAGAAATTAAGGTAGTGTTAATGTTGTAGTGTTTAAATATACTGAGCAAATAAAGAAACGTCCCACTTTTTAAACTGACATATCCTCGGTTATGATTATATTACAAAATCAACCAATACACATGCGATACACTGATAAATTGTAGATTCGCATGTGTAAGATTGACATTAAATGCAACACGTGAAAGCCGTTCATCAACAGTTACTGGAGCTTTGATTCTCAATAAATGCACGTGTGCGTTACACACTTGCTTGATACATAAATTCAGTCAACGATGTACGATGCTTGTGTCACAGGCTAGGACTCTTTTCATTATGTCACGTTTTCTAAAGCATAAAGAAATAGATCAATTGGAATGCTCCAGGAACGAATTACGGTCTGTGCATGTGTGTCTATTGTCGGAAGGGCATGCAGAGGCTTGCGACCCGGTACTAACATACTAGGACTGGCGTTCGTCCACGACAAGGTAACTCTTAGAACTGGTCGCTCTATTACGTTTACGCACTTGCGTAAGCCTCGGTCACCTGCCAGCGTAACGGCTAGAATATACGGTGTGTCATCGCAGACGATCGCTTGCTATGAAACGCTCAGCCAATCAGAGCACAATACCGATAAATCGGCCAAAAATGACGCAAAGTCACTGTGGTCATTGTGGTCTTGAAAACATTTCATTTGGATGCAGGATAATCGTAAGGCAGTGGCCAATCAAATTGAAAACATTTGAAATCTGACAAAAGCTTTACAGCAAGAGTGGAGAAATCTGCCTAACTCAATAACGGTTCGTTATGTCGCGTATATTCAGTGTAGAATTGGGGCGTGATTCGTGCAAATGGTGGCCAAACAAGATATAAATCATACTTGATACATCTTGGAATGTTACGCAGATAAACCATTGTTCTTCAAAACAACTAGCAAGATTAGGTCAGCTAAAATGGTATCACAAATGAATAAACTGTTTTTCGGTTTTTGTATTATTAACCTTAATTATGTTCGACAGTCTTTCTTTGAATACGGTAGGACTGGGACGTTTCTGATTGTACTCAGTACCCAACACGTAAGTTTTAATTTTAGATATAGTTTAAAGTGTTCATTTTTTGGCATGATGATCCTATTGTCATTAAAGATAATTTTCATGTAAGGACATTTCATAGTAAACTTTTTCTAGAATGTCTTTCTACAATACAATGAAATTTCCAAAACATGTTTAAACCTAGTGAGATGCCAAACTTATCGCGTCTATTTTGGATACATACCGCTGATTCGCACCGACAAATAGCTTGCTCTTCTTCTTTCTTTGATCAGAATCTATGCATCGAAATGTACGGGAAATTCCTATTGGACAAGCCAAACGACAACTCCACGCCCATGGGCCTCCAGCTCAAACCTTGATTGAAATCGTTCCTAAACATACACGGTTTACCGCTTCCGATGTTCTGTCAGCGTTCCGTCTTCTAACTGGGATAATAAAAAACTTTCATAGTTCAAACCTAGTGGTGGGCTCAGTAATTATGGATAACACTACAGCTGGAAAGGTAAACAATGCCGACTTTTTGTAAGGCACTTAACCGTCTTATTTGCGAGTTGGTGCATGTTTGTATCTGGCTTAGGAATCGTAATGTAACACTAAAACAGCACTGTCTTTTTATATAATGTTATGGTGTCATTAAAGTGCATCATGCGGTTGTGCTTCTATGAAGTTGCTTTGAAAACGGTTAAGCCAATTTGATCAATACCGATTCTGGCTTAAGAACCGTTTTGTAACACTAAAACAGCACTGTCTTTTAATATAACTTTATGGTGTCATTAAAGTGCACCATGCGGTTATGATGCTATGAAGCTGCTATGAAAACGGATTTGGTTAAACAGCGCTGTAAAACAAGTATCTTGCAAAGGTTGTAAAGACATAAGATAAGTATTGGTGATATAGAAAGCAACAAACTATTGATTCTGTTAAGCAATTAAAAGTATAAGGTAGGTCTATGTCTTTACAGTGATATTATATTACCATATGAGTTTATATACAGTACACTCGTTTGTCAGGTACATCCAACTTGAATCGTCTAGAAATATGGTTTATGCCTGTAAAATGTGTGTTAAAAGAGCGCAGATCATTTGACTTGCAATTGTTTGTTATAGGTGCGCAGATAGTTTTACTTGCGATTGTTTGGTGTGGGTGCTCACATCATTATTCTGTCAACTGTATTTTGTAACTGAGCTGATGACTGTATGGCGTTGATCATTTGAGTTAACTCGTTATGTTGTAAGTGCGCAGATAATTGAATCCTCGACTATATGTTGAGCGGGTGCGTATATTTCTGGTTTATTTTATTATCCACTGTATTTTGTAGGTGCGCATATTGCTGCCAGATCCTAAGAAAGCAAGTAATGCAGATGAGAAACCGGGAGACATCCAGGAACTGGGCAAGCTACTACAGCGTTTACAGAAACTGGTGAAGATTAGAGGTCCATTAACCAACACAGAGGCACGATGAATACATGATACAATGTGCATTAGAATTGCGCAGTCTGCACTTTTTATAGGATTGAATTTCTATAGTTATAGCTATTGTCATTTGTTGATTGATAGTTTTTTATCTTTACATATACGCGGACTACTCGGTATTATTGTTTCGCTAATATCTCAATAACATAGGGTAGGATGGTAGGAACAGTTCAACTTCAAAAATCGCGTAATCTGTAAAAGGATTTATAAGGTTATGTTCCAACAATGTTACAGCGTACTGCATCCTTGGACAGTTGGCCAAAACTCTCCCCTCTTTGATTGTGCGATGACAGGGTGGTCATAAATATCTAAAACGACTACTTCTATAAGCTGAAAACGGAAAAGGACATTATATTTTCGTATTGTGCCAGCTCTTTTGTTTCTACAAAGATTTCTTACCGTTACTCTGACTTCATATAAGTCATTGAGTACATTGGTGAATGGCGGAATCTGTTGATTGCTTGTTAAATGTTTTATGTTAAACATGTATTTAACTATCCATCACTAGCGTTGTGGAGGAGTCTGACAGGGGACATGTTTATTTACACTGTTCGCCTATTGGGGTAAGAATAGAACAAGTTTAATGTTTGGCGCCCCTAAACTGGTTTAAACCCTAAGTGGCGATTCTGTTGATGACTGTTCAAAGGCAGTAACTCCTATGTTCAACGTCTCTTTCTGTTTGCTTTTCGTTTTTTGTATGTGTCATCCTTTTTATGTTTGTGATTCTGTAGATGGTGTTTGTGACAAACGGTCTCATCGCGTTTATGTCCACATAATGATAGTGATTACAGCTAAACAGCTGTAAAGCCTTACTTGTCAGCCTGTTTTATATTATTTCGCCGAAACTTACACTAGTGTGAATTTTAGTGTCAGTGTAGAACATTTCTATTCTAAACCTACTGCCATTTTTGACTAGGCATCCAAAAAGCAGTAAGGCCTTATTTTATCAGCCTATTTCCTAATAATTTGTCGACACAATTCAAATACCAAATCATATATTTCTATGCAGATGCCTGAGCTTTCAATTGTATAGTTTACATGTGTTAACAACTAAGAGCTAATGTGAAAATCGTACAGCATAAGCTCCCAAAAAGGTACTGGATACCTAACCTCCATCAGATATCATACAAAGCGCGTTTCATTGCAAATCAAGCTCTTGTACCGCTACAAAACTGTCATTAATTTAAACCTCTTGTCTAACTAAAATTTAAGAGTATGTGAAATCTTATTGTGAAAAGGCTTATCAGAGTTCAGGAATTAATCTGTTTGTGTCAATACAAACACTCTAATGAAGTATTAGGTAAACTACAAAATAAAAGGTATCTAGCATCCACACTTAGCACCTGTGACTTTTCTACAATTTACATTACTCTTTCCCATAACCATATTACAGATAAACTGACTAAATTAATTCAGAAGAATTTTGAAAGAAAAATAAATCATTTCTGGCTTGTAACGCAGAACTGGCATTCTTCATAGATGAGCAAGTTAAGCATTACAGTTTATGGACTTGCTCCGAAGTACTCACATTTCTTCTGGCAAACGTTATGCAAATGCCATTTGTCGTCAAGTTATTGGTTTTCCTATAGTTACGTTTTAACCCGGACTCAGAGGCAGATGTCAGCCATGCGTTTAATGATACATCTTGCTTTTTGGATGAAATATTTAACATAGATAACCCCTATTCTGACAAAATGCGTACTTCTTTTTACACCAAAAAACTTCAATTAAATAAAACTTACAATTCGTTTACTTCAGCAGCCTTATATTGATTTAGATTTTATTGATAAAGTGGAATAGTTTTTTTCTTATATCTATGATAAAATAGTTGACTTAAATTTCAAAAACGTAAATTACCCTGATATTGACGGAGACGTACTACATCTTACGGGGTTTGCATTTTACAACATATTCGATTCGCTATGGCGTTTTTTCCGTTGAGGATTTCAGAAATCGGTGTCATGTTATTACTGAAAAGCTCCTTAAGCCAGGATACAGGTATGACAATTTTCTCTAAATTCTATCATCGAAATATCTTTATGGTGATGTGATTTACAAACTTCGATAAATAGCTGGACATGCCCATTTTCACACTTTGTTTATCAAACGTATTAAAAACTTCATTAGGAAGGGCTATGGTCCAACAATATTACAACACACTTCTATGTTTAGTGGTCAATTCTTATACAGGAACTTTGGTCATCATGCTCCCTCTTCGCTTGTGCGAAGATAGGAATATCATAATAGTCGGACGGGGATAAAGTTCCCAGTGGCGTTTTAGTCACTTGTTCCAAGCGCGCGCGCACACACACACACGCCCGCAGTCCCAAACAAACACTACATATAGATGAGCCGACACAAATATAGGGTGAAGACAGGAGTACCGTCTAGGAACAGTCAGTCGCAAAAACGCCATTGGGGTTTTAAACCGGTATTAGGGCGCCCAACCCCACTCTTGTTCCTTCACCCAATGACATGTCAGATGTCAGAGTAACTGTAGAGCAGCCCTCAAGGTCACGACAGAACAGGCACAATACAAATATCCGACATATTCCTTTCGTTGCCGGCTTTCAAAGTAGTGTTAATAGAGTATTTTGATCTTCCTGTCGTCGCACAGGCGAAGAGGGGAGCGTGATGACCAACTGTAAAAGGGTTGGCTACCACATATGCAGTACGTTGTCATAGTGTTGGATTATAACCCTTCTTAATGAATGTTTCAATAGTTTAATGAACAACGTGTTAAAATGGGCATGTCAAGCTATTTTCCGAAGCTTGTAAATCACATCACCATAAAAATCTGGGTGTGAAATACCTTGACACGGGAGCGCCTTTAAATTACATTTATACTTGCTAATGTGAGATATAATTCGTTGTAAAATGTAAACCCCGTAGGATGTAGCACGAAGAACATCTCCGTCAAGATGAGTGTAATTAACTAAATTGAAATAGTTAATTAAAGCCTTTTTATCAACCACTTGCATTTTTCTACGCCAAAACTAAAATCAGTGTGAGTTTAGTGTCGGGATAGAGCATTGCTATTCTAAGCCAGGCATTATCAATGTTTTTTTACGATTACTCTTCAGCAAAAGATTCTTTTTATCATTATGTTTCCTTTTTCTAAGTCAGATCAATAATTAGCTTTCCCCTATTTTACTAAATACATTGAAGTGTACTACTCTGTTTTAGAAATGTTACTGAGGACGTTAAGTTTGACGGTAAGACGTCATAAGTAGACCTGGCATGTTTCTCTTATGTCTTGTGTATAAATTTTAAGTCTTTAGCGTTGAAAATTACATTACGAATAATCTTCTGTTGTGGCTTTGAATGATTTATGTTACTTAGACTGCGGAATATTTGTGTTTCCTTTTAAGAAAAAAAAGCATAAGTTAATGTTTATTAAGATCTTTTTTATAATTTGAAATTCCGAAATGCAGCGAGCCAAGCGTGCAAATGACATGACTTAAAATCATGAAGAGCGTTATATATACACTAACTGGTATAGTGTTTTGCCCTCCTTTTAAACATGTCTCAACATAAGATTGAAGCTAGCTGGGAGTTCTGGTCATTCTCACAGACACTGGAGTAAACAATATGTTACGTTTTGCATGTGACGTCATAGAACGTGAATCACATCCGAGCGCCCTAAAATGATATTTTTGTGTCAGCTCGAACGGAATTGTGCACCATGACTGTTGAAATAACTCCTAAGAACTTTTGCAAACTTCGATGAGCTAGTGGACGCATATGATGACGTTTTCAATGATGATGAATTGACGCAACTACAAAACATATAAAACAAGAATCTTTTAGACACCATGTCAGAGTTTCGAGTAGATAACACATTTGGCCACAGGTAATGGTTTTAAGGCTTGCAGGTGTGACATCATACAACACCGTCATTGAACACAAAACTACCATCAATGTAGTTTCTAATCGCAAACAGAATACGCTTATTTGATACTAAGCCGTTTATCGGAATCTTTTTCTGACCCCGAATTTTGTCTAGAACAGACTCTAGAATAAAAAAGGTTTCACTTTAAGATTTACGTGTCTTACATATCTTAATGCAGGAAGGATGGACTTCAAATTTTAAAGATCTAGCGAGCGAAGGTTTGCACAGTCGACAATTAAGAGGTTGGATAAGATACGAACACGACTTAAGTGACGTCACATTTCATTGTTATCGGTGGAGGATTTAGTATTGCGCATGCGCCGTAAGCTGATCGACTTGCATTAAGAGTCTTAATAGAGCCTGACTTAATAAAAATAATAAATATTGTATATTTTCCAAAGTCTCAGCATCGCGATTGGTTTTAAAAGTAGGGTAAACACTACATAATTATATAGACAGAGGTCAATCAACCGTCGTCGACGTGACGCCTGACCTTGGTATACAATGTTTGTTTTATTTTAGGGACAGGCAATGGTGTGTCCTCTATCATTTCTAGCAATTAACTGATGGTTAAGCGAAATACTATCGAAACGACAACTGATTTAAATTATACACTGTTTGAAACATCTTAGGATTAGAAAATGTACAGCAACGCTTAAATCAACAGTCTGTGTAAGCGGACAAAGAGTTACTGCTACTAGTTCTGTATGCATTTGCAATCAGTCAGCAATATAAACGTTAAAAACAACTCGTTCATTGCCACTTGCACAGAGACAACATATGTCTACTAAGAACTAATAAGTAAAATGTATAAGTTGATAGCACATGCTATTGGCAGTTTCTTAGATATGAACAGAAGCTTTTAAAGATTGCTATTTATTGGGAACATGACTTGACAAATAATCAGGATATCTCTAATGACATTCATAATTGTGAATCTGATAGTATTTAGCAAAGGATGTAGATCAGATAAGATCATGGGTATGCGTCAATTTTTGCAAAACCCATATGCTGGTTTTGTAAAGGTGTCACTCAAATCACTACCCACTATGTTCGTTTTATAATTGAGTATGGTATACAACAATACAACTGTTAACTACGACATACATATGATAACTATGGTTTTTTCAAATTTCATAGCCTTATAGTTATAGTCGGTATGAATGAGAAGCGATAGTTTATGTTTTCTCATTTCATGTTGTACATGTCTGATTCTTATGTCTCTCCACTCTACATATAACTAGAAAAATATGATCATTTTTTAAAAGGACAGTCGATTTGCTTTATAATTGCTGATAATGTTTTCTGTTTGTCAAAATATGTTAGATCAAGATTGGACGATAAATAAATTGCGTATAGTCTAGTAGTGAACAAAAATCAAGTTTAGTCATACATTTTGGAGGCAAAATGCGTTTGCCTTCAATATTATATCGCTCAAAAAACAGAATGACATGAACGGCAAAGCATTTGTTGTAACAGCTTAACAAGTCATGGGCGAACAATCAGTCAGGTTGTATTCATGAAAGTTGTGCATTACAATGAGGCAATAAGGCAGAAAAAAAACTGGAAAAACCGATAATCAATCTTTAGCACTTTATAAGCAATGACAAGTTGTAAAACGAAATATTCAAATTACATCCCTTTACATTGAACAAAGAGTAAACTTTGATAACCTAAGTATCGATTACGGATCAATAAAATTGATGTCCCTCAACGCGATTGTTTTAAGTGATTTTATTACTTTATTTTCTGCTGTAACGTATAAATGGTTTGCTTCCCTGATATACATGTACGTAGAGCATTAGATGTTGTCTATGGGGAAACCTATGTAAAATGACTGACTAAATTTTTTTGTTCAGTGTAGATTCAAGGTGTTTACTTATATTATGTTGTGATTGGCGGTTTACGGTTGCGTAAAATATATATGCTAGTCAATTGCAGTTGTCGGCGGCGATATAGCTCTGACTGACTGCTAATTATTCGAAGACATCAACAACAGCAAAACATGTTTCAAATAAGCTTTTAATGGACAACTAAACGGAATAAACATTATTTAACTTTTATGCAGATATAACGTCATTCAAATGAATATTATTAATGTTCATGATACATTTATTTAATCAGATTTAAATTGTCATTTTTCATGCAATATTTTTTTTCTTATTTTTTTCGATATTAAACTTTTTATGGCAGACAAACACGTTAACTACTAATTGATTTTTTTTAATTTTATCACTGATTGTCATTGATCAACAATGTTCTTCGGATACCTCTTATTAGCAAGAGTAATAATAAAATACATTTAGAACATCGTGATAAGTTAGCATTTAACACATACTCTTGTTTTTTTAGTGTGGCCATGCAAAATATAACGTTTCATTTGTTGCTTAAGGTCCACTAACCTCGTACGTAGAATATGGATAAACAAAAATAGCAGAGTTTCTTGGAGTAATTTATTTTTCAATATTATGTGTTTGTTGTATATTTTTATTCGATTTCATTATTACTATCGTGTTGAATAAATCGTCTGACGAAAAGTAGTTTGTTTCTTATTCTTGTCAAAAACCTGATCTAAATAAAATAAAACGTTCCGCATTTACTTTTAATCAGCTCTTGTCAATTTTACGTTGTAAACGTGACATTAATTGTATCGAGAAATCTGGATAGAGAATAATAAAGCAGAAATTCATGTACAGTCGAGCTTTGATGGGTCGAGCACGGTTGGCTCGACACCCCGTTTAGCTCGAGCTAAAACACAAGTCCCGGAGAGACAAAATTGAGTTCCAAATAGCAAGCAGTATGGCTCCAGATCAGACGCCGAGTTACTC
>JAULCE010013790.1:0-14178 GCA_032359355.1 Macoma nasuta | reverse complement strand
ATCTTAAACTTAAGTGAAAATTTCAAATGCAGATTTCCAATTGATTTTCAATTATATTTCAATGAAACTTTGCATGCCTGTAGTTTTTCACAAGCATGCAAAGTTTCATTGAAGTATTTTTTTGTAAATAAAGAGAAATCTGCATTTGAAAAATTCACTTAAGTTTAAGATTTTACTAAGAAGCTTTGTGAATACGGCCCTGGCCTACAGTGAAGCATACCAGCACCTTTTTGACTGTAACACACTGTTTAACCAAGTTACTCCACATAAGCATATGTTGGTTCATGCTTTGTAGACGACTATCACAAACATTGTGGAAAATGGAGCTTTTGCTTTTAAAAAGCAAATGTTTCATTTCATACAATGGCTCAAAACAATTAAAAATGACATTTAATTTTTGCCTGAGTAAATAGTCATACTTTCCATCAGATTATTGGCTTTATTTGAATATTAAAATAGCTTATGGGATACACACAGTTAATATAGCAACAAGACTTCAATATCTTGCATATTTAGAGGCGGACACGGTCTATGAATTGCAACAAACAATGGTACATAACAAAATATTTCCAAAGGAGTCTAGATTACGGAAGTTTCCAAAATGGTTGGAATACATTGTTACATTGACAGGATACCTAGATACAACATGACATTTGTCTAACGTGTATGATACACAGTGACAGTTGATGTCTTCACTCGTATGCTTTAAGGACATAAAACTGTTGACAAACAGGGCTCTGTATATGAGGCTTTTTTTCATGAAATAACGATATAAGCATGTTTCCACCGAATCATATCGTCTTGTACGCGTTGGAATTGACCCGTAGAGGCACTTCTAACATGTGACAGGGGATACGTTTTATGTAAATGTTACGTAATTACGTAATATAATTATCTACTAGCTGTACCATATTTAACACTTTACTCCATAGATGGGCATTTTGACGCCTCTGTAGCAGATGACTATTGAAAAATATTGTGGGAAATGAAACATTTTCTCACAATGAGCAAAATTAATGCTCCCTTTTCCATTTCGTTTTCAACGCCATTTAAAATTGATGTTTTCCTTTCTCCTAAATAATCATCATATTCATCATAATTTTTTATTGTGATTGAGTTTAAAAACTAGCATGTCGTCGTTTCCGTTCCAAAAAGCCGTAAGTGCCTTTTTTTGCAAAAAGGCACTTAAGGCTTTTTGGATCGGTACCAACGATATGGAGAAACCGGTTAAACTGTTTTTGAAATGCCTCAACGTCACACAGAGCTCTGTTTTATTTTCCAGATTACAATACGGAACTGAATGCCACGGAATCATTGCAAACCAGAAGCTACCCTTACCTTGCCCATGAGGCACAGCAAGGGGCTGACACTGCTAAAGCAGCGTCGGCATCTGAACAGTTTTCGCAAGCGCCTCTAGACATGCCTTTGGTCACCAAATTTACTTGTAATATCTGTGGCAAACATTTCTTGTTTCAAAGCTATCTCAATAGACACATGGCGACGCATACTGGAGAACGGCCTTACAAGTGTGACATATGTAGCGCAACATTTACGCAGAAAGGTTCCAGAAACCAACACGTGAAAATCGTACACAAAGTTGTTATTCTCGATTGAAAAGAAAGGTGTAACGTTAGTAACACAAATCTAGATATATCGAGGGCTTGGTGCAACACTTTTGTAACGCCTTCACATTTGTGAAGGAGTTTCAATAGTTTTGCACCAAGCCATCGAATTATGAGGTAATGATCGAGGTAATGGGTTAACAAAGTAAATCATTCAAAAGTTTAACAATAAATAGGCACATTTTCATTGGTATCTGTAACTTAACAGTGTATCTCCTGTAAAATTAAAAGTTACATCTAGGAGAAAGGATACTGCTATTTTTAATCATGTTTGAATATTGTTGGAATTGAAGACAAATTGTGGCCTTTGACCTTGACAGAAGGTGTCTGGTTAGTGTGACAGTTCATATGTAAGACTCAGATCAAGGGTCGGTCCCAGATCGGGGGCCGGTTCCCAGATTGTGGGCCGATTCCCTGATCGCGGGCTGATTATCACTTCCCCGAATCGGGGGCTAATCGAGTGCTGATTTTCATGAGAATCAGAATTCGCCGTCAAACAATATTCGAGATTGATCTTTGGAGATTAATACAATGATTTACTTTGGGATAAGATCTATATTAGAAAAATGTACTACGTTACTTGGATTTTGACGTGTAGGTTTAAATTTCCCCCTTTCAAATATTTGCGCCAAAGAGTTTGGCACCAAAAAATACATGACGTGACGTCAAAAACAAAATGGATTCAGGTTTCGGTGACTAACGCGTACGTTTGGAATAAAAGGCGTTACCACCACTATACATGTGCTGTATCTGTGCCATGTCCGGGGTAAAAGGGAAAGAGAACACACCCGAAGCAAATGCTGCGTGTCCATACAAGCAGCATTGTCACCGAAAAGTGAATCTGTTTTGATTTAACGGTTACACTTAATGACGTCACGTCATATATTACTTGGCGTCAAATCCCAGATTAGCCCCCGATCGGGGGGCAGGAATCGCTAAATCGGCCCTCGATCAGGGAATCGGCCCACGATCTGGGACTGGCCCTCGATCTGAGTCTTACATATATATACGAAAACGAATAACTCGGCGTCTGATCTGGATCAAAGCTCTGTGATATCCAGACAAAAAAACTCATTTTTTTAAGCAAATCGGTTATGGTTTAAAAAAACACTGCAGACGAGATTTTGAGCAGACGAAAAATTCGCAGCGTGATAAGGGTTAGCCATGCTGCATGGTTGAACTAACATATTTTAGTTCATAGGCGATAAAGTCATATGAAGGTGCAAATATTGTTAACTTAGATCTGATTAAAATTTTCAAAATAATGTTGCAAAAATACTTAATTTGAAAAAAATAGCAGAGGACAATTTTGCACACGACTTTTTGCTCAGTTCGGTAAAGGTTAAACCAAGTCTGTGTCATTGTCGTCTTCTCAAATTTCAATTAACCTTCATTGAAAATATTATGGTAAATCGAGCATTTTCCATAATACTGTATTTTTCAATTCTAGGTGCGTCAACACGCGTCAGTAAGAGGCTAAGGGTTAGCGACTGTACACGTCAATGCTGTAGATCAAGCTAGTCTGTATAAACTTAGGAACGTAGATCAAATAGTCGTCAGCAACAACATTTGAAATATACTTCTACAATATCAATTTTGTAAATGGGTTTTGTAAAGTTATGACTGATTAGACGTCGAGCTACTCGGCGTCTCATATAGTTCAAAACGATAAAGAGTGACGATACGCAGAAGTATACTGGTATAAGCGGTATAATATACAACTATATGCAGTGGAAGGAACGATACTCTTTGCAATCTGATTAACGCGTTAGTGCCTTGTTAAGATAACATAACAGATAACAAAGGCGCCGCAGGAGTTGAGTCCACAACATGCTTATCGCGACTACAGTTATATTTTTAATCCACTCCGGATTGGATCAAAGTCCAAGCTGTTTGACACCCAGACACAATTTATTTACCAAACTTTGAAGCGAAATTTAAAAAGTTTAAGATATGCACGGACAACAATTTCAGCAGCCGACAATTAAAGCAACATGTTACGGGGTTACAATCTGTTTAATGTGCGGCGGTGTGACGCTGTGTGTTTCACTATTCGACTTTGATTGCACCGTGTTGCATAAAGCCCTATTCTGATATCCACCTAGCTTGATCAGGCTTGATCGATCGATACCGATCACCGGAAACACGGGTGCTCAAAATTATACATGTATCAAGGTTTTTTCGTAAGTCACGTGATGTAAACAAACCGAAACCACCCTTAGGCGATAACGTGTCTGTGTTTGAAGAATAAGGTTTATATTTCACCACCTTCCGGGCTAAACAGTTACGCGACTGTTAGCTTTTATTCGCGCTTGTCATCTTTACAATCATAGAACGATTACATAGCCGCATTCCTCTTTCTTATGTGTTAACAAGACGATAAAAACTTTCCGACCTCCAGCGTAGGTCACATAGTGTATTCGAGGCGAAACATACATACACAGAGCGCCTCACGTCTCGTTGGGTTTCAATGTACACACACATTTACTAATATGTTTGAAGTGTTTATTAAATATTAAAGTGTAGATTGCCAAACAGTTTGTCACGGCGTGAATACAAAGAGATCTGCTTTATTGGATTATCAGATTTTGAACCTGGGATTAAGCATGGCTTCCAACGACATGTAAGTTTAATACTTTATCGTTATCTGCAGGATCATTTATTCAATGGATAAGATACGCATGTAGACGCCTCTGCGGCAAAGAACTATTGAAAACATTGTGGGAATTAAGCAATAACTTCATTTTCCAGGCATATAGAATTGATGTTTTTCCCTTCTCCTGGACAATCTTCCTACCATCATAAACTTTCCTCATGAATAAATCTGAAATGGCATGTTTTCTCAAAAGTTAAAGCTTGTGTCCGAAATAGTTTGTTTTCATTGCAGTGAAAGATCATGTTGCATAATGATACAAGTACATTTAACCACTGATTAAAAGTATCCATTTACCCCACAGAAGCGCCTTTTTAGCCCCTATTACTTATATTTATTGAAAACATTGTAAGAAATGGAGCATTTGCTGGTAACGAACAAATGCTCCATTTCCTAAAACGTTTTCAATACAATTGACATTTTCTCTTTGCAATAATATCATTTCTTTTCAATAGATTCTTTCCTTGTGGATAAGTCTTCAAATAGCACGTGGAGGAAAGGGTCATGGTATAAATGTGTACTGAACATATATTTAAATAACAACACTATTATAAAATTTCTATCGAATTTTCTGCCCCCTGCTTCTTCAACATTTATTCTGCAGTAGATTCAGTGCTACACCCATATGTTCTCTTAATATCTGGTTGACTTTACTGATACATATATAAACGCAGCATGACATAATTGCAGATGCACATATTTAGTCTAACCGATTACGTCTACAACAAAAGATGCATGCAAAATCGAGCACGATTAGAGCGCTTCCGTATAGAGCCATGGTTTTGACGTACAGTAAAACCTCTCTAAACCGGAAACTCTCTAAACCGGAAATTGTTTAAGACACGTAACTACTTAATGTAGACAAACAGTAATTAATACAAAACCCTCCTTTAGAAGCTTTTTGTATTACTTGCAGTCTGCATTAAGCAGCCACGTGCATTTACAACACATCAGTGTCTGGTTTAGAGAGGTTTAACTGTACACTAAGTTGCTTCTCAAACCTTCCAAGTTCCAAGAAAGCAACATCCTGTTGTGTTGCAAACATGCATGCAAATAAATAAGCACTCATCCGAAATGTAAACTGATTTCATATCAATGTAGATCCAGACTGGCAGCTAGTAAGGGTTAATAAGGTTAGGTGTAATGTTAGAACAGGTCTACACTGTTTCTGATTATGCTCAATATTACCCACATTCCTATAAGGCTATCAGGTTTTATTTGGCATGTCTATGTTTGATTTTCTCTCTATCTCCTTCTCTCTTAATAATACAGGTACTAACACATTCATCCACAAGGAAAGAATCTGTTGAACACTATGAAAATCTAGGCAAAGGAAAATTGGCATTTTTGAATTGTAATGAAATCATTGTATGAAATTAAGCATTTGCTCATGACAGGCAAATATTCCATTTCCTACAATGTTTTCAATAGACATCAGCTATAGAGGCGATAAAAAACGCTTATGTGGGGTAAAGGGTTATAGAGTTTTAATAAAAGCATCAGTAAGAATAAAGTCTTGGCTCATGTCTGTGGTGTTGTCAGGCACACAATGACATCTCGGAGTGCCCTAGATACCATTGTGTACATTTGGATACTTTATCTCTCACACTCATGGTTCTTATTTAACTTAACGTACAGCCGTGACTCATATCAAGATAAACACGTACATGTTATGTCACGACAGTTTATCACATACATCGGGGGAAACGCTATGCTTCCCTGTTCAAACGCTAACGTAACATAAACGAAATGAAAACCAAATGGAAAATAGCACGTTTTCGCTGTCTTCTTAAAAAAATGTTCTTTTATTACTATGCGTGTCAAACAGTATGGTGACGGATAAGACGACCGGCGAGTTACTCGGCGAATGGTGTGACTCAACACTGTTTGCATAGGCTGTTTGTTGGGCGGCTAGTAAGCGTTTGTTAGGTAAGAATAGCGTTCCTATCCCCGGATATGTTACGTCAGAACGGTGTATCACATGTACATGTCATTCGAGATCCAATGAAGACAACTACATCTTAAACGAGACTTTAATTGTCTGAAGAAGTTCTTCCCTTTGATGTAAAACGTTTAAGTGAACATAAAGCGATAAACAATTACATACATTTGGTGGAACGATGCTCTTAACCATTTTCCCGCTATTTACGACTACATAATCATATTTACAAACAGCTTGAATCCAGATCAGACGCTGAGAAACTCAGCGTCTGATTTGGATCCAAGACGTATGACACTTGTCCAATCGGTCTATAAAGAGACTTCGAGCAGATGACAAATACTATTCGTTGCGAGATAAGAGTTAACGCTTTTTATACCCTCACATATACCTACAGCAGACGACATTTGAAAACAATACGAATGTTAGTTTCCAAGTAACGAGCAAATGCTCCAATCTCACAATGTTTCCTCGAGATAATTCAGCATTGTCACTCTTCTGTCTTCTAGATGGTATTTTGGATGAGATGCTCTCCTTGTGGATAAGTCTGAATATGACGAGATGGGTATAACATAGCAAATGATGTAATTGGTCATAAATAACATACTCAACAGACGGTATTCCTTGTTGCTGACGACCTTTCCATATTACCGATAGATCAGTCAGATTGACTAAGACTCTAAACTCTTAGAGACTTGAACTCATATTGAATCAAAATGAGTTTTGAAAACATGTTAATGTACCTCTATAACATCAAAACAAACTTGGTTATTTCAGGTACATTATTATAGCTTATATTAGGTACACGATTATATGTAAATGTCAAGCATCATAAAATTGAATACTTCTTAAAGCGTTTTAAGTGAAAAGTACTCAAAATTATCAAAAATGATAAACCACGGGTGACACAGAATAAACATCGTACTCACCACGATCTGCTCCGACACTACAATCAAATATGATAAAACACGGATGAAACTGAATAGATTGGATACATTTTGTACTCAGATATACAGCGACACTATAATAATGATGATGATGTGACAGTTCTTGTATTGTGAATTGGGCCGTTCGACACTAGTAGAACGATTTATTTATTTTTATGTATGTGAGCATCTCATTGTTGAAGGGACTATAAATACGACTTACACAAAATGTACACGGATATCAAAAAATGCAGTTTTTTGTGTTTGAGCCTAGAGAATTTAGAGCCAAATTGTCTCTCTAAACCGGAAACTCTCTCAAACGGAACTATAACTAAAATGTGTGTTTTAAGACAGGTTACAGCTTGTTATAGGCAGAACGTAACAAAGAAAGCTTTCTGTCACATAGTATTACTTCCAGCCTTCATTAAGCAGTCACGTGCATAGATCGGTTGGTTGGTAGGTTGTGTTGTGTACGTCCGTTTCTGCTACGTTTGGGCTAATTGAACGTCCCAGAGAGAGGGAAGCGGATACAGAGGAACCCGGGAAACGCCCTACTCTTTTTCGAAGGAGCCCTCTGACTCTTTGACATGCCCAGTGTATAGCAGATATACATGGGACCTCGGTTTCAAGTCTCATCCGAAAGACTGGTCCGGCGGGGGATCGAACTCACGACCCCTGGATCAAGAGTCTAGCCTTACCACTAGACTACGGTCCGTCGGTCGTGCATAGGTCGTAATATCATATCAAACACTACACAGAGCGGTCTGCTCCAAGTTTATGGGGCCATTCCTGTCTGAGTACAATCCTTGTTTCGCGGTAATTCTTACCACAAACATCCGTAAATATGTCAACAAATATGACAAAAACATTTTGATGGCGGAGTAATATTGACAGTCGAAACTCGTTATCTCGAACTTGTTTAAGTCGAATACACCCTAAGATAGAAGCTAAATCTTCAAAGTGCATTACTCAAACTGATTAGGTGCATCAACGGCAACTGTATATGTCTTGGATTGGGGGAATGAGAGACGAGTGATCGAGAGAAACACAGAATGTAAAAGTTTGAAGCCCGATCGGCCGTCGGGTAACTCGGCGTCCGATCCGTCTCTGAGTAAATTATCTAACGATCATATAAAAATACTAAAAAAATGTCATATATTCGGGGTTTTTTCTATTGCGTTTGCGTTACATTTAACGGGAAAATACTTTTAAATCCAGAAAGAGTGGCACAGAAACATTCAGAGAGAAAGAGAGACAGACAGACAGACAGACAGTGACCGTGACCGTGACACAGTGAGAGATTGAAAAAGAGTCACACAAAAAGCAAGAGTATGCAACAAAAAACCTGAACCTGTCCCCAACATCTAAACAGTGTTTAATCAAATGCACTCTTATCAGATTTTATATCTTTACAAATTTCCTCGTTGCGTTCGTCGGTTATCGACCGCCATGTAAACAAACCAGCTTTGATCGCCTGACACAGGGATATTTGTAGATCTGCTGAACATATATTATCACGCTGAAATGCGCATGCAACGTTGTTTCTTGAAGTGGTAGCACGCTATTGTCATTTTCCATCTCATGCTTTGGTCGCCAATCTAGATCAGACACCGAGTACAGTAAAACCTCTCTAACCCGGACACTTTCTTAGCCGGAAATATGACTAAATTGTGGGGTTTACGACAGAATACTGCTTAATATAGGCAGAAAATAATGCAGAAAGCTCCTCCTATAGGAGCTTTCTCCATTACTTCCAGCCTGCATTAAGCAGTCACCTGTATTTTTTGTTTAAAAGTTTCCGGTTTAGAGAGGTTTTACTGTAAATCGGCGTCTGATCCGACTTATAACTATTTGACCCCAAAAGTTATGATTTGTGTTCTGAAAAAAGTTTCATTTTTTATTTGGCCATGCTATTTGCATTTCGTTAACGATACGTACGAGTATAAACGGGACAGAGCAGCCTTTCTCCCACTGTATTTAGTAAAGTTTAATTTAAGAGACGCATTTGAAACCAGTTACGTGCCAGTTGATAGGTTGACTATATGTATGTTTTAAACATGTACGTGCGAGTGACGCTCGTCAAGACGGTTACAGAAGAGTTGTAGAGAAGATATTGTGCGTATTTAAAATTCTAAATTCCTAATTTGTTTCATCAAATCCTATGGTTTGATCACTCGCTAGAATAGTCTTCAGAAGACGAGTCTAACGATAAGTCATACAATAGGGTTTGTGAAGAAATCACACAATTATTTTTACAAAAGTATCATTTGGGCATTCTTATCTTGTGCCCTGAATTTGTTCACTATAAATAATAATAAATGCTCCTGTAAATTGATGTCTGTTTTGAGGATTTTTTGTAAATTGTGTGTAGGTGCAGATACATGTCACACATAGCTTTAAAATTTCTTAACTTTGCAATCTCAATATTCATTAAATGTCGCAAGAATACAAAACAACACTTTCAAAGTATTCAACGTAAGTATCTGTGAATCGGCAATGAAATACATTTTAAAAAAGGCCGATTGGGGGAATTTTGTACAGTTTATAATCAGATAAAACGTCACATTCGTTATGTAAATGACAAGTCCCTGTTGAGTGGTTGGATACGCACGGTTTGGCAGAACGTACATGCTTTCCTATTCATATGTTAACCCTTATCCTGCCACCAAAAATATAGTCCGCTGAATTATAGTCTGCTTGATCGATTAACCTTGTTCGTTTCTCTTGAAAGTTGTTGAAATTCTGCCGGAGTGTCAAACATCTTGGATCCGGATCAGACGCCGAGTTACTAGGCGTCTGATGCGGGTCCAATCTGGTTGACGGTATTATTATTATCGCGATTTGTGTGATAAGGGCTAATTCTTTTTTATGAAGTATTTGGGTTAACTTGGCTTGTTTGATTTTTATAACATATTACTTTCAGCTAGTTTAGCGTGAATCGCATATTCAAGTAGTTTGGGTGCGGATCAGAGGTTAATTAACTCGGCGTCTGATCCGCATCCAAACTGCTTTTAACTCAGAAAAATGGAAGCGATTTGGACAGAGTTCAATATTTAAGAATACATGTAGTCGATTTACAATTTTGATGGCAGGATAAGGTTAATAGTGTTAAGAACGGTTTTCTTTCTTATTAAGCGCGTTAGTCAATGAACACTGAAAACATGTCTATAGCTTGGTGGAAAACTATTGTAACTCCTTCACATTTTGTGGAGGAGTTACAATAGTTTTGCACCAAGCCATCGATGTGCACACATGGAACTAGATAAGCCGACCAGTAACTCGACAACCCGGCCTCTGATCCAGATCAAACTTATTGCACATGTTTAGTGAAGAAAAACTTGTGTGACATATTATTTTCATTTCGAAAGCGTTTAAACGGAGATTAATAGCGCCGTCCTCCGACTGTAGCGATGTTAGTGCGGAGATTTCCACAGATCAGTTACCAAATTATCTGTTTTATTGCAGCAAAGTAGGCATGCATAATTTAGCAACCATAACAGTTATCTAGCGCTAATAATACAAAGACAGTCATGCAAGTCTTACATACATCGGGGGAAACGCAAATAGTCTTTGTGCACAACATCACCGATAACATTAGTCTTTCAAACAGCATACGACCAGATTAGAGGCCGATAAACTCTGATCAAAGAGAGCATTAAACTCTTATCCCGCTTTTCACGATTGTAATTGTATTAGCAAACTGTTGGAAGAGTTACTCGGCGTATGATCCGGATTCATGTTGTTTGACACTCAGAATTAATTGTCTCCAAAGATTAAATGAATCGGACATTTCTTAAAAAAGCGAGGCAAAACTCGCGCCAGTTAGGGAATTTTCAGTCATATCTCGGGCATGACCGATAATGACCGATGCAAGCAACACAAACCTTATTCTGCACTGCTGCAATTCGGGTTTTGAGAATTTTGAACCGGTTTCGAAATCCATACCCCACCCTCACCCTTAGAAAGCAGCCAAACCATACTGATTCGATAACCCTCCTATTCGGCACCACCTCAGTAACGCTTGTCGTTTATAATTCTAAATTAATAGTTTTCGTACTGTAGCATGTATGGACTGTAAATGCTTTATTTCCTACAATGTTTTCAATAGTCATTAGTTACAGAGGCGCCCAAAGGCGCTTTTGTGGAGGAAAGGGTTAACAGTCAACAGCAACATCATCTTTACCATAACAGACAGACTGATAGCGATATATGGATTATCAGCTCATCTCATAGTAATGAGGCTTCAGGGTATAAAATATTAATAAAAGCGATCCGAGGCATGCAGCCCAAGTAGAAACCAACTTCATGCATAAATGCATTCACAGTCACACTTATACTGTAGCTAATATTGCCGTCTGCTGAAATTCTATTCTGCTTTTCTTATCATTGTCATATTTACTTCTAATTTGGTGACACTATTGTCAGGGTTTACTTTTAAAACAGCTTGGATTCGGATCAGACGCCGAGTAACCCGACGTCTGACCCTAGTTCCAGCTTTTTTAAGATATTATCACGGTGGCTATTTGGAGGATAAGGAATAAGACAATACTAATGAGTCTGATGTCATATAACATTTATGCATGCACTGAATTAGGAACATTATCAGGAACAGTAGTAGCAGCTATAACAGCAATTATTAATACAAACGCAAGATGAAACATGTGCGCGCTTAGCTGTCAGAGCTTTTATTCTCTATAGAGAAGGCACCGTATAATGGTGCCTTCCCTAGGTGATTTTTTCCCCTCAGATAATATTTTCCCCTTGGCAATTTTTTGTGTGTTAACTTGTTTGTCAGTAACCTCACCAACTGACTCAAACTAAAGGTTAACTGTGACTTAGCGCTGTCAAGTAAGCCCCATTATATACATATTAATGTGAAACTTTTTTACTTTAAACATATTTTATTGCCATATACATGTAAATATACATAAACATACATATGTGCAAATGGGTTGGGCCACAAGTGCTCGCCACATTAGATTCGGCCCTTCCCTTAGCAGTGAAATTGACAAGGTTAACAATGGCAAATGAATATTAAATACAACAGTGGAAATTTTTGTTTTTTTTGTTTTTATAAAATACAAAATTACGTAGGATTACTATGAATATGGAACTCGTAAAAAACCCCAAAAACACAACAACTTAAAAAAAAAAAAAACTTGTTTGCAAAAAAAACAAACTTGTTTGCATATGTTACTACACTCGAGTAGGGCAGTGAAGGGGTTTAGTACTACAGACGGTGTATTTCTACACTCGGGGTAGGGCAGTGAAGGGATCAAGTACTACATACGTTGTATTACTACACTCGGGATAGGGCAGTGAAGGGGTCAAGTACTACAGACGGTGTATTACTACACTCGGGGTAGGGCAGTGAAGGGGTTAAGTACTACAGACGTGTATTACTACACTAGGGGTAGGGCAGTGAAGGGGTTAAGTACTACAGACGGTGTATTACTACACTAGGGGTAGGGCAGTGAAAGGGTTAAGTACTACAGACGTTGTATTACTACACTCGGGGTAGGGCCGTGAAGGGGTTAAGTACTACAGACGTGTATTACTACACTAAGGGTAGGGCAGTGAAGGGGTTAAGTACTACAGACGGTGTATTACTACACTCTGGGTAGGGCAGTGAAGGGGTCAAGTACTACAGACGATGTAGATTCAGAGAGGTCACAGAGAGGTCACATCTTCGAGATAATGACGGTTTGACTGTTTACGTCTGATCAACATCTTCTCTGCTTGGAAAGATAGAAGACGTTATATGAATGTTGTTTCTAATGGTCAGTAAAGACTTTCCGCATTAATCAAAACTCACACTCAAGACATGGAACCTGGGCCCAAGGTTATACAACTTTGAAATGAACTCCACGGTCAAAACTCAGAATTTGAATCATTAACAATCACATCGAAACACAATTCTTTTGAAATAAATTGTTGCTTTCGCAATCATATTGCTGAAATGTGTATTAATCTGGTCGTTAAAGTTATTATGAACACATAGTTTAAGATATAAACACTGCGTTCATAACTGAATTTTGAGCACGGAGTTCATTTCAAAATTTTATAACCTCGGACCCTGGGCTTGATATATACTGTTGGCTTATAGATGGGCTTCGAATAAAAGCGGTGCCCAAAACATGCACATCATATGTATGGTGCGGAAATTTATGTCTCGTTCGTTTATGAACCATTCAACTTCAAAATTATAGAGTGATAAAACGCATTAAAACTTTACTTGGTTATTGCTAACTATATGAACAGAAACATAATTCTAACATGACACACGAATGTGTCACTATAAACAAAGAACAAACACAACGTTGTTTATTGAGCAATTAACAATGGTTGGACAAATGACGTCACATGTTCACGTTAATTGCGTTATTTTGACCGAATAACGTACGCATTTACAACGCGACAGAAACTAATCTAGCGACATTTCACTCTTAACCTACTACTTCTATCATGTAAGAATCAAAACAATACATTCATTATCGTTGTTGATCATCTGATAGATCATGATTTGTCGTTCAGTGGCGTGTCTCAGACCACTTTGGGCTAAAGCCTTCGTGATTTAATTACTACGCATCTGAACACCGAACCATGATTTGTTAGACGTTCAACAACGGTACATTATTTATTATTTCTTAATAACATAATTTATCGATCATATATAATTTTAAAAATATAATGGATCTTGTGGTTATTTGTGTAAATTCACAGAAATGAGTGATTCTCGCCTTTTTAACAATTCAGTTACACCTGTCTTGACCGGCCGTCAGATAAGATATCATAACGACTATTAATGGCAGGTGATCGCTTAATGCAGAATGAAACTTATACATAAAGCTCTTTTTATTGCTTTATGCATTACTATCATTCTGCATTAACCCTTTCACTGCCATAGTCGCCTAAATGCGCCGTCGAAAATAGTGCAGTCCCAGATCCGACGCCGCCTTATAAGGCGGCGTCTGATCTGGGACTACACTATTTTGCAAAAACATTCAGTCCCATGTAAACAGTTTCGGAATATACAAA
>JAULCE010013679.1:0-14180 GCA_032359355.1 Macoma nasuta | reverse complement strand
TGATCAAGCTCCAAGCTGTTTGCAAAGGATACTACAATTACGGTTTTTACGTTACAGTCTTCCAAAAGATATGCAAACAGATTGACCATCCTAAGCCTAAACCAGATGTTTTATCTTGCGTTGCGTTGTATTTTAAACGGTAAAGAGCAACGTTTCTCTCACTGTAACGGTTTAACTTTCTTAGTTTGAAGTAGAACATAAGATCCTTAAAAAAGACTCACATTCTTGAAAGCTTGCTTACGATATCAAAGGCAAATACCAGTTACAAAAAGTGTAACTGGTTTAAAGCGAATTGTCGAACGTCAAAAATGGGCGAGGCAATATCTGATAGAACGGAACATATTGCAAGATTTGGGAAATGAAGCAGACGAGAGGTGTCCTTGTACAAAGACAATGATTACGGAGTTCAAAAAGCATATGTGAACTCTTGCACTTATATAATTGTTATTTCATGCTAAATATAAATATGGTGGGTTGGCGTTTGTACCTTCGCATTTTTACCGCCACATTGGCATATAGATGTGAGCAAAACAGGAATTTATAGCTGCACCTAAATAAAATTGCATACCAAAATATGGGCAATTTAGTTTTACACTATGTGCTTATTTCAATGCGATGTCAAAACTACGCGTAGTATGGTTCATTTTTGTTATTCAATGTTGGTTAAATTAATACGTTATGAAGGCGACTTATTGTGTACTAAGACTCTCTAAGAGTTAGGCCGATAAAAGACATACATCATCAGTTTTCTTTCAAAACCACGTACGTGCCATTTTGCTAAAACGGAACTTGCGTGGTTTTGTAAGACCATTGATGATTTTATGATGACAACATGATTCTTTATATTAAGCTATTGCATTTTGGATGGTAATAAACAACTATTTCTTCTTAACGCGTATAGGGCATTAAATGAAGTGAGAAACTGTACCAGGACTATAAAGATTAACTGGTACCCGACGCCAATCAGTCTAAAACTGATAAGAATTTTTTGAGCAAGTACTTTTACAGCTGGTCTCATACGGGCAACTGAAACTGTTAAGAGAAGTCAGACAGTCGACATGATTTATTTTCTGTATACATAAACCCTCACCCTGTTGGAAAATAATGTTGCAAGGTAACAGATATCTGCTTGATATAAGGCCTGGTAAAAACAGCATCAAACTTGGTATAACTTTCTGAGTGCTTGGATATTAATTATACGGCTAATTCATATAGCGTCTGATCAAGATACAGTATAAATATTAATGAGGTCGCGCTAATAGGGTAAGGGTTAAACGATGAAAACTATAAGAAAATGCCATATGACCAAACATATCTTAGACCAAGGCCACGGCATGACAAACAAGGATATCACGCAAATGTGTGGCCAAACGGTTATTGCGAACAGTTTTGCAAAATGCTACATACTCTTACGGTTACTACTATTGCGATATGAAAATTATACTACCGAATTTACCAACCATATAGTTCGAGCGCCTCAGCGACCCGAGAAGAGATAAACGCTGCTTTTTGATATAGTAGAATGTTCGTATGTCAACTTTGGGTTTATTTTTTCATTAAGTTCTTATTTTTATATTTTCTTATTTTGACACAATTACACGTGGAAGCATTGCCTTATGCAACCGTTTACGGGTATATTGTCTTGACAGACAGGCTTCAAAATGATAACTTAATAGGGTCTATCGTCATTACGTCAACACACCATCTGATAATTGAATACGCGAAGCACACAAACATTTTATGACAGCCATTTTCATATTATATTTCAATAAAGATTCCCACTTTTTCCAAAACCATCAAATATGTACTTATTAAAGTCAGCAGTAGATATTTTGCGTTAATAAGAACTAATTTGGATAGCAGAAAAAGGTTTTGGAACTCTGCTTTCTGCCGATTACTACTCTATGAATGCGCTTGGGAGCTTGTTAGGTTTTCCAGGGAATGGTTCACGGACTCGCATATATCGGATTATATAAAGAAAATATTTAATCGCCTCTGTGATTTATTACGCTTAAATATTTTATCTGAAACTAGCCACAATCGCCATTTTTTTTAATTTGGAGCTGATTTATGATATATTTTGTAGGGATACACTGGTAACAATATATTACTTTAATGATAATTCAGAAGAAACTCCAAGTCAATGTTTTAATTATCAATCACAAAGAAATGAATATAAAGTTTATCATGTAGAAAACACCAATATGGCCTTGAAACGTTGTGGAAAAGAAAGCATTGCCTCAATATCTAGGCATTGATTAGGTTTATCAACAGGTACTTTTAATGATATATTTCATGTGTATTTTAAGCGCACCTCAATGCTATTCATACAAGATTCATAGTTTTTGTTCACCGAGCTGCTCGATTATAAAACACATTACATTACTCAATATAAAGAGTCTTTGATAAACGAGAATTATATATTTCTTTTACAAAGATCGATACACGATTCTCTGTTTATAAATAAAAGACGAGAATACGCCGCACTTATCTCCTGGCTATCAATTTATTATATGTAACATCTCTTTTCAAGCGGAAAAAGCATTTCATTCTCGTTGTCGTTTTATTAGTTCTATTGTTTTGTTGTCATATTGTTTGTTTGCCCGAAAGTGATTTGAAAAGGCAGAAAAAAACAGTATAGCTAACATTCTATAGAGATTTGAATCTAAAATGTTATCTCAAATATCAAAATTAAAATGATACCATTATTATTTAAACAATACAATACAGTATTTTATTTACCCTTTCACCGCCATAGGCGACTTAAACAACATTGCCAAAAGTGACGTCCTAATTTCGACTCCGCAACAGAAGGCGGCGTTTGATCATGAACGTTATTCTTTTGCAACAAAATTTCTTCCGCTTATAAGGTTTTCAGAAAAGACAAATTATTTGATTATTTCAGTTATTCATTTCGTTAAAATATTGGATCCATAACCTGATACAATGAACAATTTAGATTTAGCGTCGAAAGAGCCAAGGACATCCGAAAATAGCAAACCTTTTCAGAGCCGATAATATCAATGAGTGTAACGTCCTGAAAAATAATATATGCAAACCATGTTCTAAGTGATACACGTATAAATCATCAGAGATTCCTTAAAGCACAGTTTTGGTTTCTTGTTTAGAAGCGACAAGCTGTAAAACCGTTTAAGCCGAAATGAAATTTCGAAGAGCGTTTTTATTCATCGTTTGAAATAAACGTTCCTTAAAGGCTAGAACAATCCTTACCTTAAAGTACTACATAAATCATTTACATGGAGGCATATACAAGTATTCCCTGTATAAGAAAGTTTCTCTAGAAGAAGCATAACACAAACTGAGTAAACTTTTTAATATAAATATTATGGAGAATCACGAAATAAATAGCAATCCGAATTTGGTGCACCAAATGAGCGAACTGATTCAAGACAAAACTATATATTCAGCATATTTTTTATGAGAAATTTATAAGTAATGATCAACCTTCGCCAAATAACATCAATTCGAAGCTTTTAAAGAGCTTCTATTTGAAACATCGTGTTCTTAAAAATTTGCTTCGCTAGAGTTTTAGTTAAATCCATTTGCAATTATTCCATATGCACGTATTTGCACGAGATATCCATACATACCCAGCACACCATCTTTTAAGTGAATTCATGAAATTATTATCTTTTATGTAGTGTGTTTGCAGTCCACACTACAAGATAAAAGCCTATAATGCTTGCAGTGCTATAAATATTGAGACTTTTGAAAGATGGAAGCACCGAAGGCATGCAATGTGTTGCAATTTTGAGGAACTTCTTTGTGTACATGGTTTCTGAAATTGGGTCAAGTTTTCTGGCTACAGAAAACCGTATGTTTCCTTCGGCCTTAGGTACAAGCTTCAGGCAAAAAACTAGGTTAATGTTTATTTCGAAGGAAAAGTCGATGATGTATCCTTTAGAGCTCTAAAGGAAAATGGTTTTAATCGGAGCAAAAACGAGTGACACGGTTTCGTTCATGACTTTTAACCGTTTAGAGACTATATTTTGATTATTCGATTGCACAATAATAAAGGTTGCATATATCTGTTCTACTAGACATATACTATATTTAGATCAATAAGATGTTTAAAACATGATTTTTTAGAACGTGGTCAGGTCACCTGAGAAAGTAACGCAGGATCTGCCTTTAGGTATTGTTTCCGTAATTGTTCTAACTCTAAATTATCGAGTTATGATATATGTATCCTCGTATTTCAAGAAAAAGACGTTCTATAATAACATAAATGCTTCTTATGTTTCTAAATTGTTGTTGTTCCAAACTTTAAGTCCTTAAATGGAGCATTGATAAATATAACAATTTTATATAACTGTACAAGTTTTAAACACTTAAATATCTTGAAAATGTATAACATCAATTTATTCCATTCCTTATATTTAATAAAAGGGGGTCTGTTTAAGCTTCCGTACCTTTGGTCTCCTTGGCAGCTATTTGATTAATACATGCAATTGTTTCCTGATCAAAGTCAAATATATCAGTTAAATATTCAGCCCTACTTGTATATATATATAGTCTATGAGATCACCAAGCTAAGCATTAAACTCACCAAATAAATACACATTGTCATATTTGGAACACATGTATGTAATTACTTGATTCAAGAGTTCGTGTTTATCAATTGTATAACATCTAAAATACATGGGTGGGATATAAACATTTCCAAACACAATATCTTTGTAACATTATTTCTTCTGGGAATTTTATTCAAAGTACAAAGTCAGTTTTCTTTTTCAATTGTTTCAACATGACGAAATAGCTCCCAAACCATAGCCAAATTACAAGTCAGCAGTCTAGATTCCTTCATTGGTGACATTATGCTGGTTCAAATCGGCTTGAAGATGACTGGATGAGTGTTTTCATTCGTAGAATTTCACAAATTATTACGTTAAGTTAAATTAGTCTGCCATCTAGACTGCTGACTTGTGCATTGGCCATGAGCGGGATCTAGCTTGAAAAATCTCCTTTGGATAGTCCCTAGTAACTCCTAGTTGGGGGTTCGCCTTAAGCATATACGCATTTGCTAGAACGAGCTTGATGTCTTATTCTCTTTGGAAACATCTATAAATGCCCTAGTTTTACCACGCACCGGTGCATTCAAACAATGCACCCTTTGCATTTGCACATCACCAATATGGCCGAGTTAAAAGTCATCATTGATAAATTTCCTTACCAAAGCAATTGTAACAATTGTATCAAGCAACTTGTCAAAGCATTTATCGTCCCTTGATACTTCTGGAATACCTTTATACATATTTAGATTCATTCGCCTGTTTCTAGCCTTAGTGCCCATGCTATTATACTTGAACGTTTTAATGCAATCACTGTTATCCGCCATTTCGTTGATCAGACACTGTATCTTTGTTTCAGCGTTATCTAGCCGGGTGCTCATGCTATGGACACTCGAAAGCAACTCGAACATAGTGACTTACTTGTCATCCGTTGAACGAGTTTTGAATGTCTTAAGGATGTCATTGCCAATTTGGATTTATTACCAGCAATCAAAGATTCAGACATACCGCCAGAGGACTTTCCTTGTATTTTCCTACTTTGGGTAGCCTGCTGACTGGTAGCCCCGTCTTTTTCACTGTCATTGAGTTGACCAACTTGCTGAATTTTCTTCTCTGCCTTGTAAATGCCTTTTTGACATATTTGTGTTTGACACAAACAACTAAAGTACTGTACCTTTAAAAAAAGATCATATGATATGGAAAAATCCCCTATATGACACTTAATACGTGTTTACGGCAATAGTTATAGCTGAAGCACAGAGGCTGGCTTATACACAAACCACATCACGTTACCCCTCCGTACAGGACTCTACCCGAAACGCGGATTTTATTTTATACAAAATAATGCAGACACATCGCATTGCTCTGTTTTATTGCCACATAAAACATTTTGAACAGGCGACAAATGCTATGATACCTGAGTCGGTCTGAAGATTGGAAGAACGAACTCGCGAAAACATTGGTCTTAATTGGTTTGTTTAAGAATATTCCAAAGCTTGGCAAAATTCGCATTCCTTTTTCGGGAAGACCAAAATATTTGGTGCACAGTTAAAACTTTTTCTATGTAAAACATGCACTGAAAGCTACATTTCTGAAAAAGGCACATGTTTATAGCCTGTAAAATGGGCAACTATAATAGGTGAGCGACCTCATCGTGAATAAACCTCAATAAAATATGCCAAGTAACTGACCGAGTAGAAATATGGCATTTCAGTTTTTGTTGAATTGTTCTGTTCATATTAATCTATTTTGTTGTTATTGACGTGTTTACTGAAATTGAACAATGATATCGACGGTGTCAATAATGCATTCAGGGGTCAACACAATACAAAGAAGTCAGTGGATGTCCAGTGTCTACATTCCACTACAAGACACTTGTTATAGCTATGCAGTTTAACTGAGATTGCAAATGTGGAATAATTTGTTGAGTGCACTAGAAAGATAACTTATCACAGGGTTCTGTAAAAACATTCCTATGAGAGTAAACAGAACCAAGCGTTTTAGAGGGCACTATTTGAAACTTTCTCCCAATATATACAGATTGTCACACAAACATACTTTACAATAACCATATCCCCATGTCGTCTGGGATTAATTCAATTGTCTAAGATAAACAAATTGAATAATTACTTTAACCCCTTCACCGCTATATTTTCATTGAAAAAACCTTTTGCGTTTGTGGTAGTTCTGCGAAAACAAACCTTACGCAAACAGTATAGACCCAGATCAACCCATATAAGTGCAATCCTTCGTCTGATAAGGATCAGCACTAACTATTTGAAGTGATTGAATATAATTTAATTCAATCTTTATTTGCATAAACATACATAATGTTCATCGCATTACAGTTCATAATATATACTGACGAGGGTAAAAATGTGTATATCCTGTTCAGGAGTCTTTATTATGCATCTCTATAAGTCGTGTTCTCGCTGATATGTTACATACAGATTTTCGTAACTAATATTGTTGATGTTCTTCGAAAACCACGTATCCGCCACTATTGTGATAATTAGTTACGTGTGTTTTGAACAAGTCGTCGTGTTGTCAAAAACACGTATCTGCAATGTTGGCAAATTGCCCGTACTGATTTTAAAAGAAACGATCGGCGTTCTTCTAAAGCTACGTACGTGTCATTTTTGTAAAATGGCACGTACATGTATGTAGTTTGAGAAGAATACCGACGATATATGTTTCGTTTGGACGGAATTTCTGTCAGTTGGTGTACCATAGTATGTGCGACTTATATTTAAACAACGGATTGCCTTTGTCTGTTTATTTGAATTGCTGTTCAATATTGGTTAACTAATGCCGAATGTACCATTACCAACATTACAGACACAGAGCAGATATTTAAGGCTTATATTAACGTGTTTACTTCTGTACAAGTATATACTAGTTTTTGTACTTATGTATTATGATCTTAATGTATATGCTATTGCACTAAACATTTGAATACCAGTGAAAAATTCCAAACTCCGGTTTTCACTGGCAATCAAAAGGTTATCTTAGTGGCAACATAGTTTTGAACGAAATACAAAAATGAGAGTCTGAGCTCAGGTAAAATATCAGTCTAAGCCATTGTTGTTGAAAGCGGAGCATGTAACTGACATAATTTTATGCTGAATCCGAGAATCTCTGTTTATCGATATAAGGACGGATGATAAATGCCCAAAACATACTCCTTTACTACTCAATGTTTCTTATTTGAGTGTTCGATACTGTCTTCTTTAAGGTTTGAAGCGGTGGCATCAGCTTCAGATGGTCATTCACGGACAATAAGTTCATGCGCTAGATAAATTAACCCTTGCTTCAACAAAAACGCATGTTAGCGCCTCTGTAACTGAGGGCTATTGAAAATATTGAAGGAAATGAAGCATTTGTTCGTGACAATCAAATGCACGATTTCTAACAATAATTTTAATACAAATAAAAAATGGCATTATTCTTTTGCCTAGATTTTCACATCTTTTTCATCAGAGTCTTTCCTTGTAGATTAGTTTTCAGAGTAAAGAGCTACACTTGAAAAAAAGCAATGTTTTCAAAAGTAGATTTAAGGGTAGGGTACCTTAGTCATGAGGAATTTATAAACCCTAACACATGAATGTTAATTTCAAAGCATAAAGGAGACAATATGTAATCAAAGTCCTCATAGGACTGACGGGTGGGCTAATTTCTAATGATTTGCATAACATTTGTTAATAGAGAAATATGCATATATGATATTAGAATTCTGTAAAATTCATCCAAAAGCAAGAAAGTTAATTCGTATAGAGAAAATTGCAGACTCTGGGGGAGGGGGTGTGGGCGGACTAACTGTGTTCAATCTAAAAATAACGGATTTCCGCGGCAGTATCAGCGATTTCCAACACAATTCAATTCTTAGCGGAAACCTACTAGCAGTCGACTGACTCAAAAAAATCATGGATACTGGATTTACTGGATTTGACGATAGAAGATGAGAAAGGAGGGGTTTGATCTGTAGGCATACAATACTTGAGTATAGAATTACCCCTTGTTTGTGTTGGTTTTCTGGAACAGGAAGTTTTCCACCTCGAATCGTCTGTGATATACTTTTTCAATCGTCTGTGATACTCCACGGTAATAAACGCGGTAGATCTACCAAGAAACTCGTCATGTTGTCAACAAAGAGTTTGATAATTCGACATTGTAATCTTCAATAGTTCATTCGAAAAATGTTTGTGACTTTTATCAACTAAATTTGCATTTAACTTTGTATGAGTTTTTCTCCTTTTCGAAAAGACCGCACGCAGGTCCTATAATAGCCAGACTGGTTATAGAACATGAAACGAGTAAATAAACGAAGTCGGGTAGACGCTTTGTAAAATCCCGTATAAATAGCAACAAGCGTTTACATGATCGTTTGTTTTGATTGTTAACCGTATTTGTTATTGACACAGTCTAAGTATAGAGGAAGCGTGGATATCAGCTGTTTTCCCAAACAACGCAGTTTCGTTTCGAAAACTAATTAGATAGAAAAGATTTATTGAGTTTCGTTACGAAAAAATATTAGACAGAATGGAGTGGAGGCGAGTATGTTTTCGTACCAGGGAGAAATTATTTGTTTGGTGTATCCATGCTTTTTATTTGAGTGAAATACGCAGATACGCAGCTTATCTGTTAAGCTACAGTAACGCTCAGATATCTATAATTAGGTTTACCTTTATTTAAAGTCTTTCACGAGTTATTTTTATATACATGTATTTCTGCGCCGATATTTCACGTGTAATATTCGTATTCACTTCTAATGCTTCATGAATAGGCACATAATTTAGACTTGAATTACTTCAGGTAGCCTCAAGTGTCTTCCTTTTTTGATTACATTGCATTGAACCACTTCGACAAGTAACAATCTACCTGCACACTTTCGCGGAAGCATATTCATGAATGCGTTCTCGAAAAATGACGTTAGATGACCTTGTGCAAAACTATTGTAACTCCTTCACATTTGTGAAGGAGTTACAATAGTGTTGTACCAAGTGATCGCATTGGATTGTCGACTCGTTGTTGAAAGACTGTAACTTAGGTTGGGCTATGTCCACCAAAAACCTAACGCAAGCCAATGAGGAAATTTTATTTCACTAACAATTGCTTACATTTGTAGCATGTCACAAGGTCCCTCAAATACACTAAAAACACGTTTACTTTTTCACTATTGAACGACACATGAGTATTTTTTTTTAAAACAATGCCAAGCTACAAAGTTAGGCATATTTACGTGACATTATGTATAAAACATATCAGTGTAACGAGCAAGGAAGGGCAAGTTACCCTCAAATCATTTAATAATGCTTCAGCAGCAGAACTAGTTTGTTTTGAAAATTTGACCTTGAAGCTCTCTTGAAGCTTTGAGAAAATGCATCATTTCCGAACCCAATATTTCTGCTTGTGAAGATTCATTAATTTATGCGTGACTTGCCTCTCCTTGTTCATAGCATTGATATGTCACGTAAAATTGCTTAATTGTTTAGATTGGCTTTTTTAATTTTAAAATACAATTTTTGTTCAATAATAAAACAATGATAAATAAACGAGACATTGCGTGATTTATGGAACTTGTGACATGCTACAAAATGTAAGCAACTGTTAGCTAAATGCCATTTCATCATTGGCCAGCGACTGTTTTTACATATTGTCTTCTTAATGCTTTGAAATTAACATTCATGAGGGGTCATACATTTTTCATGGCAAAGGTACCCTGAACCTTAACAATTACTTAGCACAAGTGCAATACATGTTCAAAAAGAAGAACGGAAACAAAGAAGGCTGACGCAGATATTCATACAGTCTCGAAAAATGTATTTATTAGCATAAAATTTATCTGGCCATTTTCGAAGCTTAAACGATTATCCCGCTTTAAACGTCCATGCTCGAGACAATGCAAACAGTTTAGATTAAGACAAACGTCAAGTAACTCGGCCTTTGATCAGGATCCGATCTGTTTGAAACTCTACTGACTGTACTGCCAAAAATCAAACAAGTTGGACTGGAAAACAGACGATATGTTTGACTTATGGAGGTTGATGTGTCAATAATTCATCCATTATATCGTGGCGAACAGCTAGATAGCTCTAAACCTTATCACGCCAATCGCGACCATAGTGATGTTGTCAACCAGCTTGGACCCGATCAGACGCTGAGTAACTCTGCGTCTGATCCAGATCAAAGCTGTGTGGTACTCAGCCAACAGTTTCGACAAATCTCAAACGAATCGCACAAGGTTAAGAGATCTAGAAGACGAGAATTCTGTGGACTAGTTTCGTTGCGGCATGATAAGGGCTTATCTGTTTCAACTGTACCATGACATTTGAATGCGCGTTTGCTCTCGAGTCTCGATCAATTCCCACGGAATGCCTGGACGTCGATTACCTTTAGCGCGCGGACCAAGCTCTCGTCTGCAAGTGTTGCATTCTGCAATAATTTTCAAAGTACGCTTGTTGCCCTATGTCTCTCAGAAAATGTTATCAGAGTGTTGCAAATCTTTGCTTTCGGATGAGGTGACGAAAAGCTCGACAACATATTTGGGTTAACCCTTTTCCTGCCGCCAAAGTTCTAGTCTACTTGATTTTGAACCTTGTTCGACTCTCTTAAAATTTAGTAAAACTGTGGTTTGATATCAAACAGCTAAGAACGGATCAGACGTTGAGTTGTTCGGCATTTAAGCCGGGTCCAAGCTGGTTGACGACATAACTGTGGTTGCGATTGGCAGGATAATGGTAAAGTTGAAATGTTCATCATCAATCAATATGCCCACAGGAAGGAAACAGGCGGCCCAGAAATAGACTGATAACAAAACTTGAAATGTTCAAAGAAGATTCGCTAGCGATATGATTTTACAAGAACATTATGTCAATATTGCAAATAATTACTTCAATACATGCTTGAATTGTATCACCATCTAGGAAAGTAACAGTTATAGGCGAAGATAATCTAAATTAATGAAAGCAAAGCGTACATTTTTACATCGCGTTGCTGTCCTTAATTGTTTATCAAAAGCATTAAATTTTGACTTCCAGTGTAAAATGCCCTTTTCCATAGCACTCAAAACCTTAAGGCAGTTGAAATGAAATTTTGGGCGACATCCTACGTACAAAATATTTTAGATTGAGCAAGATCTCATTTTAAAAAGTTTGATATAAGCGGGACTATGGTCTAGGGTTTGAAAGCGAGGGCCTGTATTCATTTAAACGTTGTAATCACGTTGAGAGAAGCAGGACAAAACTCCAGGTAAGCATGAGTAAACGAGCCAGTTTAACGAAAATTAAATATATTTCTTCACGTAACCCTTGATGTGAATCATATATTCAAGTATGTTAGTGAAAAGGACCATAGCATTTATATAGTACGTTATCTGAAGCTCTTAGTGAGGTGGAGCAAATCGTCATGTTTTGTTTTCTAAAACTCCTCCATGAATTAAAAAACACACCTAAAAGAAACCAAATATGCAGGATGTTTGTTTTTGAAGATCCTCTTGTAGAGATTTACAAGCTAGCCAGAACAACAAAACAACACCTTATACAAGAATGTTAGACCAAGCACAGAGGTAGAAACAAAATGAATTGAGCCAGAATGTTTATACCTGGAAAGTCTACAACCAACCAGAAGAAAACCCACATACTGAAACAACCTAGGCTCATCCAAGACCAGATCTGCCAATCAAATTGAAGAGGCCAATGGTGTCATTGAAAATCTACTACTGGAAGATAAAATGGATACAGCTATTGCTTCACTGATGGCTCCTGTCTGGGAAACCCTGGTCCTTGTGGTTCAGGATCTTGAGTTTTCTTCCCCAGCGGAGAAAACGTATAGTTGAAACAACCTGTATCGAAGCCAACGTCCATTCTGGTAGGAGAACTGGTAGCTGTAAAAATAACATTGACCTTCATTCTCGAGGAGATTAAAAACAAACCAATCAAAGCTGTCCACATCCTTACTGACAGTCAAACTGCTGCTGGTATACCAACAAAAGATTGGACCAGTAATGCCCATTAACAGTTGATTAACAACACATAACAATTATGGTCAGCACTTGTAGGAAAGGGTTTAAAAATTAAGTTGGATTGGACCTCAGGACATGCCTCCATAGAAGGCAATGAGGTAGCTGACAGGCTGGCAAAGGAAGCTGCAAGGGAAGCAGAAGAACTACCGGAAGCAAGTGCTCAACCTGTCTCTCAAACAGCTATAGAAAAGGCAGCATCCAGCGCAGCCCTAATAAAGTGGCAGAGGTGCTGGGATTTAACTGATAAAGGCAGAAGTCTGCACGAGCTTAAACAGAGGGAAACTATGAACAGGCTGGATTTCAGTGGCATGGACAATCAAACACTACTACTGCAACTTCATAGTGGTCACTGCTACCTACGAGATCATCTCTTCAGAACAGGTTTGGCAGAATATCCTTGGTGCGATTGTGGAGCCCCAGAGACAGTTGAACATTTTCTCCTACAATGTCCCTTGACCTCTGACAAACAGCAACAAATAGCAAATAATATATACCGTACAACAGGACTAGTCCTTTACAAATACTACTAGGATATGACAATGAATGGGAAGAGCAGAAACCAGTGTTCATTTCCCAAGTTGATCAATTTTTGACAAACTTAAACAGTTCTCGAAAGCAAAACTATCATTGATAGTTGAATACATTCTGAACTTCACTGAAATGCACTTAAACATTGTACAGTATACACGCGTGACTTTAATAGTTGCCAGAATACCTGAGAAGAGTGTAATTGTGAAGATATTTCGGCCTTTTGGCTTATAACAACAACAACAATATAGTTCTAATGGTCCGAAAATATTAATCTTTTTTTAAAATATGGGTAATTCGAACTTATAACTGGAAATATGTACATATGACACGGATCAGTAATAAATCTCATTTCTAAATCTATGTACGGTACAAAAAACCCGATAAATCCTAATAAAAACGGCCATGGCCAAAATTCCATTATTTATGGTTTTCAACACATCAAGATTGCTCATCTGTGAAAATTTGAAGCGAATTCCATAAATAGTGTGGGATAAGTTGGGCATACATTATTTTCGGGACATACGTACGTGCGTGAGGACGGTCAAACGGACGTACAGAATGAAATCCACATGCCGCCACTTATTAAGACGGGGCATTATTTAGTCCGCCATCTTCGACATAACGGGTTTCGACTGTATATCGAATGAAGTCTAATGAACCCATCTACGCAAATCGCAAACTGTTTGGCTCTAGATCAGTCGACGCTTGACCCGGATGTTCTTACGATTTGATCATTTCTTCATAAATAATTCATTGCACTAGTTTAGTAGTTAGAGTATGCGATAAAATTAATACTTACCCTTATCCCGCTATGCACGATTGTGATGATAATTTCAAATAGCTAGGATCAAGATCAGACACCGAGCCTCTCGGCGTTTGATCTTGATCCAAGCCTTTTGACACTCGGACGAAAGATTCACCAAATCAAGAACCAAATAAGACAAGATTTAAAGATAAAGCAGACGGCAATGTGAGCAGACGGCACTTTTACCAGAAGATATGTCGTGCTCGTACAGCAGGGGCAAACTTCGATTCAGGTTACAACAGAGAATGGTAGGTAGAACGGTAGATACGTCATAGCCAGGTCACGCATGCGC
>JAULCE010013568.1:0-14182 GCA_032359355.1 Macoma nasuta | reverse complement strand
TCAATCTCTAAAATTCAATTTTCCAGTTTAATTTCATGGCCACAGCACAAAACTTTTGTCTGCCAGTGAATAAATTCTGGTAGTCAAAATATGAATGCAGTAGCAATAAAATTAAGGTCAATATATAAAGGTAAACGAATCGAGCTGAAGGAAGTCCCGAAAATCAAAACCCTTCCTGTGGTGGCATTTGGCCTGTGAATGCTATAACTGGAATATTGTTTCATATTGTTTATGGTGGACAAGCACGAGGATGTATCCTTTTTGATATTCAAAGGTCTGCGATTTCTAACTAGATATTGTTAATAGTGTGATACAGAGTTTATTGTCACCGTTAACTCCCTGTAGCTTTTTAATTTGTATTGATTTGGCAGAGAACTGCCCCAAAACAAAGCTGAAATTTTGACCTTTTTATACGCGCGTCTTTTGACGGGACGTATTATGGGAACACCTGCAGCGGGGGCAGGCGGTCGGCGTCTACACATGTTGTCTGCTCTATAAGTCAAATAGTTTTCATCCAATCTTCACCTAACATGGTGAAGATGTTTGTAGGCTTAATGTCTTGGCCAAGTTCAATAACCAGCCAAAATCACTCAAAGGACTTTTGGATTATGGCCCTTTAATTATCCAAAATTGGTCCAATTGGCCTTGTTCGCTCTCAAAGTCAAAGAGTTTTCATACAATTTTCACCAAACTTAGTGAAGATTTGTATAGGCATAATGTCTCGGCCAAGTTCGATAACCAGCCAAATCGCTCAAGGCACTTTTGGAGTATGGCCCTTTAATTATCCAAATCGCTCAAAGCACTGTTGGATTTCGTCCCTTTTCTTATCCATGTTTTGTTAAATTAGCATTGTCTGCTCTACAATGTTTATGTCAGAAAATACATTTTCGTCAGGGCGTATGTTGTGACATCTTGCCACTCTTGTTGTTCATGTAATCAAACGTTGACTATTGTGACAAATGGTCGCAAGGTGAGATTTGTTTTACGACGAAGGACGAGGAACTTTTGTCCATTTTAATGCTGAATATCATATGTAAGACTCCGTCCACTATGAATATTAATTATTTAAGAATTATAACATTTACTTATACAATTATGTACACTGTTTTTCCTCGAAAACATAAGAATTTAACTAACATGTTCTATATGCAAACAGTGCAGACCTTGGTCACAGGGCTCCAAGTGGGGCCCTCTAATCTTGGTCTACACTGTTTGCACAGGACGGTTATAATCGTTTCCCGCACTGTAAGGGCTAATTATATTGCTATCAAATGTCATCTTTTGCTCTAGCGAAGACCTGTTAAGAGCTGCCATTGAACTGTACTGCTGTATATCAACATTATCAACACTACGAACGTAGCGTCTGGTCAGTGTACACATTTTTGACACTATTCAGAAACAAAACTACGCTGATCTCTATCTCTAGTAAAACGTGCAGATCCTTATCAGAAGCTAAATTTTAATTATGATGACTTTCTTAATAAAGCACATCACGCGGTGTTCGAGAGTTTTGAACAGGTTCACAGGCTAGATTTATATTTTCCCAAAACATGTGATTATTCCGAGGCTAATTGTCTCTGAATTAGTTTCGGTTCGGGTCCAATTCCGGTCTCAAACCAACCAGGTTCTGTACGGCAGGAACAATTTAACGAGTACATACTTACATATCACGACGAAAAGAGCTACAATCACAACAGTCAAGGTTCAGCAACTTGTTAATTACTATATTATCTTTATAACTACAATAAAACAATCGAAGTGGAATCGAATCGAATCGGTATAACAGTTACCATATCCATTGTTAGTGTACGCGGTTCAAAGTTTAGAAAACTGGAACAATCCTCATGGTGCAGTTTTAAAACTGAACATGCGGTTTATAAAGCAACGAACCTGCGCGAAATCGATACAATCGTACATTTGATCCTTGTCTTTACCGTATCCGTTGTTAGTGTACGCGGTTCAAAGTTTAGAAAACTGGCACAATCCTCATGGTGCAGTTTTAAACCTGAACATGCGATTTATATAGCAACAAACCTGCTCGAAATCGATAAAATCGTACATTTGATCCTTGTCCTGTCAATCAAGACGAGATCGCTGGAGAAACATCATTTTTACTTCGTCTCATTTAACTTATAATCACTAAACACAATGACCTAAATACATATATTTATGTCATTGCTAAACATGACAATATAAGTAATAATGGCTCATTTGAATTCAGCATTGTTAGTCTAACTTGTATACAAAACACCATCATTTCAATGCAGATTTCTCTTTATTCACAACAAATACTTCAATGAAACTTTGCATGCTTGTGAAAAACTATGTTTTTCACAAGCATGCAAAGTTTCATTGAAATATAATTGAAAATAAGTTGGAAATCTGCATTTGAAATTTTCACTTAAGTTTAAGATTTTACTAAGAAGCTTTGTGAAACCGGCCCCTGAACGGTCTTATCGTTTCAATTTGTATATGACAACGTGACGGTGCCTATGACAAGTTGTTAAGAGTAGAATAAGACAATGCCTATTCTTTTAATTTTAGAACCAAATGGTTTGATGGAACAAGTTATGAAACGCTAAATGCGCCTAACTACTATCGGCTACTTGCTGGGAAATGTTTGTAAATGGAGGATCGAGCTAAGTCTCAAACCTTTAATAATACATGGAAATATGAGATGATGATACATGAAACAAGTTATATAGAATTTTCTAAATATAAGCTTAATGATTGGTAATTAAACTACACAAGCTCTACGTATACTTTGAAACCTTATCATATAATTTATAATCATGCCAATATCCATAGACAATGTTCTGATGACAATGTTCCGGTGACAATGCCTTAAAGTAAACGTTCTGAGAACAGTGTCCCAAGGTAAGGATTTAATACACTCTTACATAGCTGTCTTCATGACAATGATCCGAGCACAATGTCTCGGGGTAAGGCTTAAGAACAGTGTCACAGGGTATGTTCTGAAGACAGTGCCCTGTGAATACCATCCCGAACTAAAGTTATGTCTCGAGGACAGTGTCAAGAGCTGCTGGCCTACACCGAGATCTTATGACAGACAAGCCGATCTCAAACCAGGACCTGGGATCTGCGACCCGGGCTGTTTTTGTGCCTCAACTTAAAAACTTCCCTTTCGGTAGCATCTGGGGCAGCAATTTGTCCGAGTCCATTCGGCCTATTAAAACTATGCAGTGAAGTGGAAATTAGGAGCACTGTTTAACAAGTCTGTTCACGACGAGAGCTGGCCAGCAACTGAAGTTTGGCGAACTCAGTGATCGAACCAAATCGCTAGACATTTAAGAAATATGTGATCATATTAGCAATCAGCTAATCAGCGCCCATCTACTGCAAAATTGTTAGAAGCGAAAGTAGACACAAAGTATTTAAGGCCAAAAATACACCTTATTTTATAAAACGCCCCAGACAATGAACTGAATGTAAAGCCAGCTAATATTAACATATCTGTAAATAATACAACATTGGTTAAATACCCTTTTCTCTAAATAAATTGACGTTGAAATTGACGATTATGCACAGTTGCCCGGCGTTAGGTTACCCTTTGAAAAAACCTTTGGATTATCGTTCCTTCAATAGGAAACAAGAGCAGCTTTTTGACTTCTTTCCATTTCTAAACTAAATTTGAAGGTCTAAATTTCAACATCCTAGCATATGTTACCCCCCCTGCTATTCATAAAATGCATATTGGTTCAACTGGACGCCGTTTAAAAAGTGACACCCCCACTCTAGCTATATAATCTATAGAAATGGAGAAATGCCAGAACCTTCCGAAGTCGCGGAGATTCATCCGGGGCTGGTATTTCTAGGAAAACTATCCTACCACTTAACGTGACACCTGCTACATCTTGAGTATGCGGCTGTACTGACAAGGGGTCGTATAAAGACGCATTGAGATCTAAATAGCTGTCGGTAAGCTGAAAACTTGTTGTCTTAGTGTCAAGAAGCTTAGATAAGGATAAGTCAGTCGCCGAGTTTCTCGGAGATTGACGAGAATCAAAGTTGTATTCAATTGTATAACATTATGGTGAAAGCAGGCGCCAGCATAATCATCTAACATGCAAGATAAAGGACGTTTGTTTGAACAAAAAATCTAAGAAGCATGATTTGACGGCAAGTTTTCATCCTCAAATGCATGCTTATCTTAACTTAGCTTTATCAATAAATTTCATTTAACCATCAACCTACTGTGGGTGAAATTATTGATAACAAAGTAAACAAATAAGACCTAGTTGAACTGTCGAGTAATTGCGTCTCATCAGGGTCTAAACTATTTGACACTATTATCGCACTCTGAAATTTGGATGGCAGAAGAGTCTAGTTTGACCTTTGCGCAGACGAAAGGTCTTGCAGACGACAATATGTCTCGCGCGCTACATGTTTATTTTGTCAGGTCTGTGAATATCTAGAAAATCAGCTGGTTTTGAAAAACATGCGTGTTATATCAAGATATGTATGAGGAGATATAGGTTTTTCAGTTATTATCTGATCATTTCAGCTGATTTTGACATATGCTGTTGATTGCTCTGTTTCGCTCAATGCACAGGCTGACATTTCTTCACAGCTTAGATCCAGTTCACAAACCGAGTAACTCGAGTTCAAACTTTTTTACAATTGACGTTTTGAAATTCAAACAAGAGGGTCTGAAATAGGACTTAATAAATGGAAAGCAGACGAGATGTTGATGTGACGGCATTAACCATAAGCCTGCTATTGACGACTATGGTGACTACTCAAAAAGCTGGGATCAGGATCAGACACCGAGAAACTTGGTGTCTGATCTAGATCTGAACTGTTTGACGCTTAGACAATAGGTTCACCAAACTTAAATAATATCGAACGATATATAAAAAATGAAGCAGACGACATTTTGAGCAGACGACACTTATCACAGCAAGCGAAGGGTAACTGGCCGCATGATACCGACGATGCCGGATCTGAATTTAAAAATCAGGTCTGGGAAAAAGCTAGACAATATCTGTATTTATATAAACGCCCCTCCAGCCTATTTGTTGAAGCTCCAAGTTTTTTTGTGAAAGGAGTAAACATTTGTCAATCGTAATAGAACTACTGATGAAATGCGTCAACTCGAATTAAATCAAACCCGTACGATCACTTCGATTAACCCTTTCAACGTCATAGGCGTCTCTAATCGACATTGCTAAAACGTGAAGTACCAGATTAGACGCCGCCGCAAATATACAGCAGATGCCGCTTTAGTTTGAACGACGACGTCCGGTTTCATTATTTTTGAATTAAATACTATCAACTCGATTAACGCTTTCCACGCCACAGGCGACTCAAATCGACCTTGCTAAAATATAAAGTCCTAGATCAGACGCCGATTGAGAAGGCGCCATTTGTATTAGGCTTTTCTTCAATGTGAATAACGCAGATGCCGCTTTGGTTTGAATGATGCCCTCTGACTACGCTATAAGGAGACCACTGGTGGCGTCCGGTTTCATTCTATTTACAAGTTATGATTAACCAAGGCACTCTAAATGTTGTTAGTGTGATAAGTGCTGAACCCGAACTTCGATGTATTATTTCCTCCATAGAAGCGATTTAATACCTGGTGGTTATTGAAAACAATGTAGAAAATAGAGCATATGCTCATAGCCAGCACATGCTTCATTTCCTACAATGATTTCAATACAATCAAAAAATGGCATTTTTCTTTTGCCTAGAGTTTTATTATTCTTCACCAGATTATTTATTGTGGAAATGTCTAAAAATAGCCCGCAGAGGAAAGGTTAATCAAAATGCTTTTCCTGTACTGGGTTCGAGTTGACGAGACTCCTCTGTACATTACTTGTTTTCCTGCTTTATTTCAGGATGCTCCTTACTTCGTAATTCTCATGATTTTTAATACGAGTGAACGCAGTTCAGTTTTTCTACGTCAGCTATAGACGGTTAGGGTTATTGAAGAGAATAAGAAGGCTTCACAACTATTGGTACATAAGAGAATTCTACAGAATTTTGCTACCTGAAAATACATTATTTGAAGAAAGGTTATATATAACAATGTGTCTTCGAGGATATTATTTGTGTACGGTTCTGGTTGTTCTGTCTGTCCAGCAAACGTGTGTGAATGCAGCACCAGCTGCCGAAAGTGATGTCTCGAAGAATCGCCTGTCTGGAAAGTTTCTTCTGTCTCTGGGCACAAATAACAGCAGTCCACTGTTGAGAATGCTAGGCAGAACTTTTATTAACTACGGGAATGATGTAAAAGACGTTGAACGGCTGGTCGAAAAACTGTGCCAGCTTCATCCATGTAAGGAGTGGGAAAGCTGGTCAAGATGTCCAGCCATCAATAAAGGCCAGTTCGGTATGAAGACACGGTCGAGGGGATGCAGCAAAAATGACAGCATTTGTGCTAGCAAAGAAAGCAATGACTGGCCAACTGAAGAAACAATGGTGTGTGAAGGATGGTGCACCGAGCCATATAACGATACAAACGGATTTTGTCTCCGTTTCGTTACAGAAAAAATGACCCAGCACGAGGCCCAGGCAGCCTGTGAGAAGGACGGCGGCCATATTGTGAATATCGACACCCGAGACAAGTATGACGCCGTTGGTGGACTCCTTCAGCATCACGGCTTTATTTCTACAATATGGATCAACGGAAACAGGACACAGCCAGGAGCTGACTGGCATTACACGTACGGATCTGTACCCGACGCTGCCAGCTTGTCCAGCACTAACTTATCAAACGGGTCGACAGAGCTTTGTCAAGTGCAAGAAGACCAAGCAAGAAAATGGTACGACAGGTCGTGTTCAGGAATGTATAATTATGTCTGTGAAGTGGTCTAGATGGTTTTCACGTGCGCGGCATTGCCGCCCTCCAATCAGCGCCATAACAAAAATCTTAGACTTGTGTCGATATCATAAACTAATGATAACTCTTTACTCAATATGCATTTATACCCTTTTGACGCCTCTGTAGAATATGATTTTTGAAAACATTGTGGAGAGTAAAGAATTTTCTCTTAATGAGCAAATGCTCCATTTTCCGCAATATTTAGAAACCATTTAAAATTAATGTTTTTTCTCGGAGACACTGCCTATTTGGAATACGTTGATTGTGAATGAGTCAAACATAGCACATGGAGTAAATGGTTAAATGCCTATCACATGTACGTGTGTATTTGAAGCATTCTAAATGACAATTGCATGTGCGACGTCGCTGTTGACACCAATGCCGGGTTTAACAAAATGAATAATCATATGTTTATTACATATATTTCGTGAAATATGTCTCCGACAGGATAACATAGGTTGCTAGGTGCCTCAACATATCTTCGGTTTGTTTCTAAAACCAATTGTTTGCCAGTTTTACAAAAATAGCACGCACGTGGTTGTAAAAGAACATAGACGAGTTCTATCATCTGATAAGTGTCATTTGCCGAAATGCCTGTCACATGTTTGTTGATAAACATCGACAGCTTCTTCTTAAACAACGTAACGATACATTATTATTATATTCATATCTTTGAAGTCATCAAAAAGCTCTTGCCTATACAGCATAACCAATATTAAACGTCATTATTACAATCATTCGAACTTGTGGCATCAACATTTTACTGAACATGAATAAGTCGAAAAATTCGCTTTCACAGTTGTCTGCATTATGCGTATGGAAATATTCGCGGATATTTATTTTTGCACAACGGGTCAGGTACATTCACTTTTACCCGAATATGTCGCTGGCGAACATGTTCACGTTTTTCGCGATATCGCGAAAAACACCAATATATCCGCCATGCGAAAATAACTACTTTTACAGTACTTTGGCCTATACAACGTTGCCAGTATTTGCAGACGCGGGGTGACTCTGCGTCTGATACGTCGCACTTAGAATAATGATATATTCGTGAAAGACCTGAGAACTGTCATTTTTCATATTATTTGCATTTCGTGTGCATTGGTTTAGCGCTTAAACGGTAAACATTCTTCGCCCTGTATTGAGGGGTAAACTCTATTCTTTACCGTCTCAACTATAACGTAATGCAAGAGAAATATTGATAATATCGAACAATGTTTTTAAAACAAATGGCGTTTCCTGACGATTTCATTGCTATAGTTGTTAAACAGTTTTGAGACAGATCAGACGCCGAGCAACTCGGCGTCAGATATGGCTCCAAATTGTTTTCCAGGTTGACAGTGTTCAGTATCTAACACGTTACTAATAGTAAAAGGTAACATTTCTCCCACTGTATCAATTGTCGCTACTGCATAATTGTCCACCTGTTGAAAGTCTTCTGAGGTAATATCCGTCAAATAAATATTATCCTGACCAAATATATCATATAGATACAGTGAGAGGTGCTCTATTATTCCCTTTTTACTCCATATACGCATATGTTCGTTTATTGCAAAGCAAACCGTGGCGACCGAGTTGTAGCAGATCATACATGAACTATCTAATCAGGGTCTGCAATGTTTGCCGATTGTACTTATTGGACATTAGTGTTACCCTCCTACCATGGTAAATAATTGTCATATCTACATGAATATTCTCAATATAATACAATATAGGTTCGAGTCTTAACAGAAACATATAAAATTAAACGCTATACTCTTACCATAATAACGCTTAAACACTGAACACTGTCAACCTGTAAATATAGTTTGGAGTCAGATCTTTCTACAAACTGTTCGACACCAACAGTAATATAATCTTCAATAAGGTCATAAATAAAACGACTAGTCTCTAAACTTTCTAGTCGTCTTTTGATACTAAATTACTATTCTTGTTAAACAATTTGGACCCAGATCTGACGCCGAGTTTTACGGTGGGTAAACTGGCACAAAACTTGCCAAAGGTGTCAGTGTTAGGTGTCTTACACGTCAGTTGGGAAAACGAGTGTCACAAAAACTTGAGAACGAACTCGTTGCCCAGGGGCTTTATCATTTCTAGTCGTTGCGACTATCACGTTCATCCAAACTTATAACTGAGCTCTGTCGTACATTGTTCAACCTTAACCCTCTAACTGCATATGCTAGTTGTAGACTCAATAGCATGGAATGAAATAACGTGATGATACTAGTATTGCTAATTAATTTGGACCTCGATTTCGGTCGCTAGTCTGTCTCCAAACTTGCCAATGGTGTCAGTGTTTGGTTACTTACGCGTTCGTTGGGAATTCTTTTGTTCCAATAACTTGAGAACGAACGCAGTGCTGAGGAGCTTTATCATTTCTTATCGGTGCGACTCGCACGTTCATCCAAACTTATAACCGAGCTCTGTCGTACATTGTTAAACCTTAACCCTCTACTCCATATCGATGCCTTGTTGCAAAACTATTGTAACTATCCCACTGATAAGATTGATTGACCTCCCCGTGGCCTCGTTAATAGAAATGATTCGGCATCTCAACTGATCTTATTACACTAAAATCATGATTAATTCAAATAATATGTGTCAGTATTTGATTTACATATTAAAGTTGTATGAACGATATGATTTACCAATTAACGCGTTTATCACTGATTACTGATCACCTACACAAGTACACATACTGACAGTTTGGGCCAGGTCAGACGCCGAATTACTCCGCGTCTGCTTGTCACACTTAGAGTAATGGAATATTCATAAAAGACACGTGCGTTTACATAATGTAGTATTATTTGCATTGCGTTTACTTTGTGTTAGGGCTTAGACGGTAAAAGTCCTAGCCCTGTACAATTGGGAAAACAGCTATTCTTGACCGTTCCAAAGATAACGAAAAGCAAGAGAAATAATAATATCGAAAATTTAGAACAAATATGGCAATCTTTATTACATGTACCATATGTATCAGACAGTTTGGACACTTACGAGGCACTAAGTTACTCGGCGTGTGATCTGACTCCAAAGTGTTTAACGGTTGACAATGTTTAGTATATACGTGTTATATGGTGAGAGTAACAATACCCTCACTTTACCAATTGTCATTCCTGCATATGTCCATCTGTTGAAAGTTTAGTACGTTTATATCCGTCAAATTAATATTTTCTTGACCGAATAATGATGTAGATACAGTGAGAGGTGCTCTATTCATTTCTCTTTACTCCATATACGCATATTGACGTATTTTTGCAAACAATGTAGACCCAGATCAGACAAATCATGCATGAGCTGGCTGATCAAGGTTTGTGGTGTTTGACTGTTGGATATGGCGGACATTGATGTTATCCATCTACCATATAAATAATTGCCTTATCTACATGAATATTCTCAGTAGTATACAATAGATTGTGGAGTGATCAGTTCTTACATACACAATCATGAAGTAAAATATTAAACAGTAATGTGAAAATGATATATTAAAATACAAGTGTTTGGTCTTTTTTCAACTTTTAATTTCTACGTTTGCCTATGATAGTTAAATAATTCGGACCCAGATCAGACGCCAAGTTTTTTTCTGTGGTCAGTGTTCGGTGACTTATGTGTTAGTTGGGAATACTAGTATCCCACAAACTTGAGAACAATCTCAGTGCTCAGGAGCTTTGTCATTTCTAGTCGTTGTGACTCTCACGTTCATCCAAACTTATAATTGAACCCTGTAGTACAATGTCCAACCTTAAACCTCTTACTCCATATCGATGCCTTGGTCCAAAACTATTGTAACTTCTTCAAATTTGTGAAAGAGTTAAAATAGTGTTGCACCAAGCAATCAATATGATAGTTTTAGACTCAATCGCATGGAGTGAAATAACTTATGATGATATAAAGTGTTTCTCTGAATAAGTGTTTATAGGTTTTTTTTATTTCCAAGTAAGGTTAGAAATTTCGACACATTTGATTACACTGGGGTGTGTCTAATATAATTTGTTAATGAACAACTTTCTAATATCAGAATACAAAGGATATTCAAGTAAAACATGAAATTCATTATTAAACGAATATGTACATATGATACATTTTGCTCATGTAATCAATTTTTGACTATTGTGACAAATGGTCCCAATGAGAGATTAGTTTATACGACGAATGACGAGGTACTTTCGCCCATTTTAATGCTGAATATTATGCAATAATCCACCAACTATGAATATTAATTATTTAAGAATTATAACATTTACTTAAGACTTTGACTTAACATGTTCTATATGCAAACAGTGTAGACCTTGATCACAGGGATCCAAGTGGGCTCTCTAATCTGGCTCTACACTGTTTGCACAGGACGGTTATTATCGTTTCCCGCACTGTAAGGCTAATTATATTGCTATGAAATGTCATCTTTTGCTCTAGCGAAGACCTGGTAAGAGCTGTCATTAAACTGTACTGATGTATATTAACATTAGTTCATTTATGTGGCTGAATGGGCTGATTGCTTTTATCGCCTGAATAAATATCATAGACGTGTCTGTGTTCATTTGTTTTACATCCAACACGCCCTATGGGGGTGCAATATGTGTAGAAGCAGACCGGACGCCGTTTTACGAACGCGGCTTCTGGCACGGAAATATATACAGGATATATTCTAACTATATAAGTCCGTGCTTCTGGTTAGTGTCTACACTTTTTGACACTATTCAGAAACAATGATACGTTGATCTCTATTAATAGTATAAAACGTGCATATCCTTATCAGAAGCTAAATTTTATTTATGATGACTGATCTAGGTATATACTTTATATGCTTTTTTTTTAGATCATGTCAACATAATCCGATTCAGAGAAACGCCATCTTTTACCGTTTAAACGCGTAAGTAACTCTAATGTTACGCATACGCACTACAAATAGCAGTAATATGAAATAATGACAATACCCATACACATATTTAGTATTAATTATTATCGGTTCATTTATTTACATTGCGCGTATGTTGTGTAAGCGTTATAACGGTAAAGAATATAGTTTCTTCCGGTATTAATATAAGCACCCCACCCCAAAGCTTTCACCCATCCTTCTCAATTGAGCCGAACACAAAGATTCAACTAAACATCTCGTCCTTAATTTATTGGCAATGTACGAAAGGTTTGACTGCCGTTGATACATACCATCTGATATTTTTGTCAGTCTGTGAGAAATGTTCAGACATATATGAAAACGTAATTTTCATTATTACATCTGGGGCCGTATTTACTAAGAAGCTTTGTGAATACGGCCCCTTGAAGGCATATTGATCTAAATCTTGTGTGAACTTGACGGTTTAACAGGTTTTACTCCTATTCGCTGTCGCTTGTTGTGGTTAAATGTGAGGTACACACCTGTTTAAACCTGTTAGAAGCCACGCGATTCGCTTACATGTGCAACATTTTCTTAATAAAGCGCATCACGCGGTGTTCGAGAGTTTGGAACAGCTTCATACGCTACATTTATATTTCCCAAAACATGTGATTATACGGAGGCGAAATATCTCTGAGACAGTTTCGGTTCGGGTCCAATTATGGTCTCAAACCAACCAGGTTTTGTACGGCAGGAATAATTTAACGAGTACATTCTCACACATCACAACGAAAACAACCACAATCACAACAGTCAAGGTTCAGCAACTTGTTAATTACCATATTATCTTTATAACTACAGTAAGAAAATCGAAGTGGAATCGAATCAAATCGGTATAGCAGTTTTCGTGTCCATTGTTAGTGTACGCGGTTCAAAGTTTAGAAAAACTGGCACAATCCTCATGGTGCTGTTTTAAAACTGAACATGTGGTTTATAAAGCAACGAACCTGCTCGAAATCGATATAATCGTACATTTGATCATTGCCCTTACCGTATCCATTGTTAGTGTACGCGGTTCAAAGTTAAGAAAACTGGCACAATCCTCATGGTGCTGTTTTAAAACTGAACATGTGGTTTATAAAGCAACGAACCTGCTCAAAATCGATAAAATCGTACATTTAATCCTTGTCCTGTCAATCGCGACGAGATCGCTGGAGAAACGTCATTCTTACTTCTCCTTATTTAACATATGATTACTAAACACAGTGACCTAAATGCATTTATTTATGTCATTGTTAAACACGGCAATATAAGGAATAATTGCTCATTTGAATTCAGCATTGTTAGTCTAACTTGTATACAAATCTTCACATTATAGATCAAGGGAAGCAACTCATCAACAAAGCAATTTAAGCAATTTAAGCAATTGCTAATGTTACCTCCTGTAATGTGTATCGAGTGGTCTTATGGTTTAAATTTGTATACGGCAACGTGACGGTGCCGAAGACAAGATGTTTAGTGTAGGATGAGACAATGCCTAAAGCTTTATGATTTTAGAACCCAATGGTTTGATGAAACTAGTTATGAGATGGTGCCAAATGTTTGTTGCCACTACTGACGACAAGCAAATATTGCGCTAAACTACTATCGGCTACTTGCTGGGAAATGTTTGTGAATGGAGGATCGAGCTAAGTTTCAAACCTTTAATAATACATGGAAGTATGAGATAATGATACATGAAACAAGTTATATAGAATTTTCTTCAGGTTACTTAACCTTATGATTTCAAAACGAAATGAATCAATATAAGCTTAATTATTGGTAATAAAACTACAAAACACAAGCTCTACATGTAGTCATGCCTATATCCAAAGACAATGTTCTGATGAAAATGTTCCAGTGACAATGCCTTGAAGTATACGTTCTGAGAACAGTGTCCCAAGGTAAGGTTTCAATACACTCTCAAATAGTTGGCTTCATGGAATACTCCGAGAACAATGTCTTGGGGTAAGGCTACAGAACACTGTCACAGGGTATGTTCTGACGACAGTGTCCTGAGAACACTATCCCGAGCTATAGTTATGTCTCGAGGACAGTGTCACGAGCTGCTGGCCTACACCGATATCTTATGACAAGCTGATCTTAAACCAGGATCATGGACTCGGGCATTATTTCGTGAGGCAACAAGTTGTCCCAAAGTCCCAGTCCAATCGGCCCTATGCAGTGAAGTGGAAATTAGGAGCTCTGCTTAACACGTCTGTTCACGACAAGAGCTTACTAGCAACTGAGGTTTGGCGAGTTATGTGATAAAATCAAATCAATAGACGCTAAAGAAATGTGTTGGTTGACTATAATCAAGCAATCAGCCAATCAGCGCTCAGCTACTGCAATACTCTGACTTAAAGTTACAAAAGCGTCTATTAGCCCATGAGCCAAATGGTTTGTCGGTACAAAAATAGGGCGCAAGCTCTAATTGTTATTTTTTGCAAGGTACACAT
>JAULCE010013457.1:0-14186 GCA_032359355.1 Macoma nasuta | reverse complement strand
ACTCTGAAATGGGTAGGCACGTTTGCATTCGAGCTATTATAGCTTATATGTTGGTATCCTGTTAAGGTTTTACCATTCAACATATGCTATGAACAATCACAATGAAGAAAGAAGCTGGATCTATAAGATACATGAGTTAGAAGTATATATAGTATATATATGTGTTCCATGAAAGTAAGTTTGAGATTCCGAAGCAGTTCAGACCTTGCAATATGCAACAAAGCATTAGCTCATGGTTCACGTTTCGAAACTTCTCAGCATCTGATGTGGCTTAACTTTGTTTTACACGGTTTGGAACTACATGTATAGTTATTTGTCCTAAAAAGCTTAACCCTTTACCCTTTAATAAAAATGTCTTACTTCCAGCATTATAGGTCTAGATAAGAGAATACTCATAAGATATGTTACCTATATGAGCAAATGCTCCATTTTCCACAATGTTTTCAAAGCCATGCAAAAAAATGGCATTTTCTTTTTGCCTATAATTATAATCTTCCTATAGACCATGTACCGGTACTGTCATTGTTAATGTATTAAACCCACATACAATAGTAATTATACTACACAATATATTGAGACCACACAATAAAGTAAGACCACACAATATAGTAATACCACACAATTAAGTAGAACCACACAATATAGTAAGACTACGCAATATAGCAAGACAACACACTATAGTACGACAACACAATATAGTAATACCACTCAATATCATAACCACAAACTATTGTAATAAGATCCAACAATTTAGTTAGACCACTTAATACAGTAAGAAAACATAATATAGTAAGATCACACAATATTATAAGACCACACAATACAGTCATAAGCTCACACACTATATTAGGTTTGGTTTGGTTTTGCTGTTTACGTCCGTTTCTGCAAACTTTGGGCTAATTGGACATCCCAGAGAGTGGGGAGCGGATACAACGCCCTACTCTTTTTCGAAGGAGCCCTCTGGTTCTTTTACATGCCCAGTGTAAAGCACTGATACATGGGACCTCGGTTTCAAGTCTCATCCGAAAGACTGTCCAGCGGAAGAACGAACTCACAACCCCTGGATAAGGATGACATGTTGGATGACGTCAAATTACAGACAATAGTTTTAGAAGACAACATTTTTGGCAGCAGGTTCGGGCTTGTTATTGAACAAAATCCTTGTCACATGAAGAATGGCCTTTTTTGTACAAGTTTGAAAGATAACATGATCAATTTAAGTATATACTCTGAGCTCCAGATAAGCCTGTGTAAATCAAATGTTTTCCAATCATTTTTTTTTATTCCTTTACCAAACCCTATGTTGTGACCATTTATTAGAATTGTCTTGAAAAGACGATTCTAATGAATGGCAACAACATGGGGTTTGGTCGAGAAATAAACATTTTAGATTTGTTGGTACGCACCTTATCTGTAGCCCTGTACACTCCCCCACCACTTACTGATATTTAATGCCTCATTTCACTATCTACATTTTGGCTTTTAAAATCATTACGAATGCACTTAGTAGACACTGACTAAATATTTAAATTACCCCGATACTCATTTCAGGGCCCCCAGATAAGGTGTGTATCACAAATTTATGCTAAAATCAGTTTTCTTATACGATTTTAGTGAATGGTCACAACACAGGGTTTGTAAGAGATATTTTGGAATAGATCAAATTTAAAAAGACACATGCTTTAATATCTTGAGTCATTTTCTCAAAAACTTGTGAGTATTGCAACCGGTTTATGCAAAAAAATTATCAAGGGCACTGTCAGATAGATGCCCATAACCAAATCTTTGAAAAGTTAAAATACAAAATGAGAATTAAACTATTTAACTTCCAATTTCTACATTTTCAACCTTCTAGAGTAAACAAAGAATTTAGACAAGAAGCACCGATACTATTTTATTATTGCAAATCAAAATTTCAATGTATTGGTCGCTTTGTTAACTCCTGCTACCGACTTGGTCATTTGGAAAGCTTCACCTGCCAGTGACACTAAGCTTTATTTAAGGCTGTATGTATATATAGTACACAATATTTCAATAATATTTACACAAGAGACTAGTGTATAGCTGTATGAAATTCAGCCCAAACACTATCTATTTCATCCCTTTTAACTTTTTTACCAATTTGAATTACTTTTGCAAATTAATCGCAACATATTACTGATTTTTTTTGTATTTTTTATGTTCAGTCGATACATTTTTTGTTCTTTGTCTATTTACAACATTTCCCCCCATTCAAGACAAAATAAAGGGGGCTTTTTTTAAAAAGATAGGTCAATCACATCATTCCCCTCCCCTGCCTAGCTGCAACCCCGACTGATTTACATACATTTAAGCTGTTAACCCTTAGCCCATAATTCACGACTGAGGTGATTTTTCAAACAGCTTGGATCCGGATCAGACGCCGAGTGGTCAGCGTCTGATCAGGATCCAAGCAGTTTGACACTCAAACAATAGTTTCTCCTATTTTTAAATAAATCCAACAATATTTGAAAATGAAGCAGACGACAAATTTAGCAGACCACAATTTTAGCGGTTGGCTAGGGATTAACCCTTCACTCCATAGAGTATCCTTTTGAAGCCTCTGTAGAAGATGTCAGTTGAAAACATTGATGAAAATGGAACATTTGCTCATAATGAGCAAATGTTCCATCTTCATCAACATTTTCCAAACTATTAAAAACTGAAATTTTACTTGCTCTTTGTTATTCATTAAAGTCATTATATGCTTTTGTTGTGACCCAGTCAACAAATTGAACATAGAGTAAAGTTTTAGGCTGTTTGTAAGGATTAGACTGTATGTTGTCAAGAGCTTCAGCAGCAGACAGCAGTTCTTGCAATGAGGTTAGGGCCAACATAATGTTGTTCCCAGCTGCTGCTCCACCTAGTTTTATCCCCAACCAGCTGCTAAAATAGTCATCTACTAAAATAGTGGTCTGCTCCAAGGCCACAGAGAAAGGGTGTATTCAGAATGCTAATATCCTTATTTCTTCACCAAACCCTATGGCTTGACCGCCCATTAGAATCGTCTTGAAAAGACGATTCTAATGAGTGGTCACTCCATAAGGGGTTTGGTGCAGAAATAGTTTTTTTTGTCAAAATGTATCAATTACGCATGCTTATCTGTCGCTCTGCTGCTCCATTTTTAAAACCTGCCCAATATTTTCCATCCTTGGAGAAACTATGGTCAGATTGTCAGCATTGAGCATTTTTGCATGACTTATTAAAAACCTCAGCACCGATTATCTAGGTTATTGATATCATGCCTTGAGCAAAACGTATCAAATGCTCTTTTATCTCTATGGGTTTGCTTTCAAGGCAACTGCAAATTTTTGGGGCGTACACCTATACAGCTTGTGACTTTACTACACAAAGGCTCGAAAGATATTTAGAATATGCAGAGTGTGTGTTCAACCATAGGCCTTTCGTGTCTTTCATTAATATGAATGTAGAAAGTAAGATGAATCATACCCCACATGCAGTCATCATAGCTTATTTATCATAAATTGAAACCAGCAAGATATAATAATGGCTTGGTGAAAATCAGGTATAACTGTTTCACATTTGTGAAGGTGCTACTGTAATATTGCACCAAGCCATCACATCATATGGTATGTAGCATGACATTGGTTTTAACTCTTTAAATACTCCATCACTATTATGAGACTCATTTGCAATGAAAGTATATGATGAATAAGAAGATCATCTAGGAGAGAAGAAAACAACAATTTTGATTGGCTTTGATTGGCTTTGAAAACATTGTGGGAAATGCAGCATTTGTTCATAATCCCTGTCGAGAATGTGATGAATAGTTCACGAATAGTTCATGAATAATTCTATTCATGAACTACTCATCATATTCTCGACAGGGATGAGCATTCTGGGGCATTTCCTTCATTTTCCATGTTTTCAATAATCTCCTGCTACAGAGGCGTCAAAGGGCGTATCCATGGGGTATAGAGTTTAATTTGACACCAAACTTCAAATGGGCAAAGATTCAAACAACTTAACATGACCTCATGACCTGAAGAAGAGATCAAAACAGCTTGTACAAACGGAGCATCAAAGGCAACAGTCCATTTCTAAATATGTTTAACAACATTTCTCTTGTTGCAAATATTGTTCAGACTTGTCACCTTTTGTTTTGCTGAATTCTTTGCTCGTTAGTGACAACTTAAGCATACTAGTAGACTGATGATAACCAGTTTGGATCCCGATCAAGCCTAACAAATGTGGGGATCTAGGAACACACGGTTTACAAATAACCTAAATATGTATCTGTATGGAGTAAAGGGTTAAGTTGAACCATTTTATTAGCACTGTACCAAGACCCCTTTCATAATCTCACTAGATCAATCTCTGATTGTGTGTTCAATGCTTACAAATTAACGATATACCTCCTGACCTTTTATTGATACTAACCCTCCCAGCAGACTACTTCCAGTGAAAGTTTTCACAAGCGTGTATGGCATTATAAATAATACAGCTTAACAGATCTATTCATCCATCCAGCTAGTGTCCTAATATTGAAAATCAATGAAAGGCAAAATGTGGATAGTCCAGGGAGGAACTTGCAGGATATTGTTCACTTGTTTACCATATTTGCTCTAACAATTGGAACATTCAAACAGTCTGCAAGGTTCGACTGTCAAACAATTGTAAAATGAAGACCTTAACTCTTTCCTCTATATATATATACACCTTATGATGCGCCTGTAGCAGATGACTATTGAAAACATTGTTGAAAATGCTATTTTGCTCATACCAAGCAAATGCTCCATTGTACACTATTTTCAAAACCATTCATAATTTGTGTTTCCTTTTCTCTTTTTAAAATGATATACTTATTCACTGAATACTTTTATTGTGAATGAGTCTAAATATATCACAGTGTTTCTTTCAGCAGGGGCACAATTTCAGGGGTCATGTCACAATTCTTATGCAGTCATATACTTTTTGTAAAAACATGTCCAACTAAGCGATGCTTGAGGCCAAGCTACAGGCCACATTCACGGTTTTCCCACTAGGATTTTTCAGTTGGAATACCTAGAACCCTGTAGTTTGCACTTTATCTGGAAATTTCAGGCTGTCCCATTCATAGAATGTACTTAATCAATGGATTTAGGCTGGCATTTCATAGGTCTGTGATCAGTTGTCGCTGTCTAACGGCCATTGTTTCCTTGAGCAAGAAACTTTACCAATTTTCTTAGTACTGGTGGTCCCAGGTACGTGTATTGAAAAATTGCTCACTGAGCAAAGGGATACAGACATGGATGCGGATTGATGTATGGAATGTACCCAACATATTCTTTGTTGAGGGAAGCTTCACGGACACGACGCCGTCACAGACCCAGACAATGTATCACCAAACTAAGATCACCAAACTATGAAACGTCGGCCTTATGATCATGTTGTATTTATTTAATTTTATGACCACTTAAAATCATTAAAATAAGTTTGTTTCAAGTCCAAGTTTTTTTGTTAGCCAAAAACACTTCTGAGGATTTTTCTGTGCCCAAAAACTGTGATTTCAAGGCTTTATATCATCAATAATCTCAGTATTTGCATCACTGACATTAAACCCAAAATAGAGCTAACTAAATCCAATTCCCTTTAAAATCGTCAGAATTTAACAAAGGTGAAAATAGTTCTAGGTCCAGGAATATAGTCCAATACTGTACCATATAAAACAGTCAAACATGTTTGGGACATTCAAAGTACCTTCATATAGTTTGTACAAGTTTTGCATAATTGTTTGTGCTTCGTCACAATCAGCCCTTTATTGTCAATATAAACAGATGCCTGATAAAGGACTATGAGATAAAGATAGATAAATGAGTCAACCAAAACACTGACAACTATCAAAGTGTGTCTCGTAACTCTCGTTGTACCATACTAGTTTCAAAAGAGTAAAATTTGTTTTTGAAATCTGACATTGTTTGATTACAAGCTTAAAGTAATTTGCTTTTGCAGTACTTGGCTTTGCACCTATCTTGTATACTTTGATGCATACATGTAGGTACCTTGTTGTAATAAACATGACACACGTATGTGAGGCTGATCAGTATTTAAACAAGTGTATCTCAAAACCCTCACCCTCAAAACCTCCTAAAACATAGCTTAGTATTCAAAACACCCTCAGCAGAATTTACAAAGTATTAAAAAAAAAAAGGCAGAATTTACAGGGTATTGTATTCAAAACTCCCACCATAGGTTGTCAAAAATCACACTCCAATAATGATATACTGTCAAAAGCACTCTCGCTGAATCGTAACACCATGTACCTACAATTTTTTCAAAACTGTTAAAAGTTTATTATCATATCATATTTTGACCTTTACTCAGTTTGTCAAACTGAATTTATTCATTGTTTTGGGTCCCTTTTAGCCCTTTCACATTTTGCCATTAAGAGACAGAAAATATGTTGAGTATTCCCTTTCCTTATAGGATTAGTTGACAGACTTGTTGATTAACAAATAGTTAAGAGTCTGATGCTTTACCATTTTGAATGAAATAAGATCTGGGTAATTATATTGTATGCATACAGTGAAGATCAAGATCTGACGTCAATCAGATGCTGAATGAAGCATCTGCTTCATTTATGACTTGGCAGATGGTCTGTATTTATGTGATTTACATTGTCATCATACAATAGGAAGTGTTTTTCAATAAGCAAACAGTGTAGACCTGCACCAGGATATACAGTGTTTGCCAATAAGTTTGCATGATACCTAAGGGAAATCCTTTTCTCTATCACTTAAATGAAATGAACTTCACCCTTATAAACAGGAAACAGACAACTGCTCCCATCCAAAATGCATAATTTTCCTTCCAATTATCAATGACTTAAATACAGTGTGATAGTAAATAGAACTGAAATAACCACTTTATTCCATATCTTCCACTCATTTTGCACAAACTATCTTTTGGTTATTATTGATACAGCAAAAAGTGTAGACATAATCGCGCAAAGCCAAAAAAATTTGCAGCGACAAGGGATTTTCCGCTTGTCGCCGTAGAAGTTGAAATTTCTCCTCCCGACATCGGCACTGTGATTACATACCAGTTCCGCAGCGCACCAAGTGGTGAGAAATCATCGCGAAAACCCCTCGCCGCGGCATCAGAGCATAGCGCTGTTATTTTTAAGCTTTATTTTTTTTTCTTTAAACTTGAACTAAATGATTTGTATATTACTTAGTCTTAGATAATCTTCATTTTAATAGCAATTATAAGCTGATGATTTTAAGCTTTGATTATTTCGTTATGTACCTCGATTTCATTTTTACGCGGCAGTCATACAGGGTTTGGTCCTGCATAATTCATGAATATGTAGCCCCTTCGATAGTTTCTGCCACTTTTCATCACTCAGAACCCCAGGCAATTAAGATTACGCCACACAAACATTTTCCGGAGTTAGACAAGTATTTCTGTTCCTTACTACAATTATATTGTTGGATATTGCCAAGTAGATTAGGTTGGACTTGGACGTCTATTTTGCATAACATTCATGAGCGTCAGTAGTTTCCCGCGAAAATGTTAAGTCAATTAGTCACAATTAAGACTGTGTTGGGAATGACAGCGAGGAGTTACAGCATTTTAAAATCAAGCGAGTTACGTCTGCAGATCGTGTGTATTCAAGAACAGACATTTACAAATACTTTATAAAGATGTTCTTGTTGTTAGAACCTTTCTAATGGAGTCAAATATTTAAATATATAGATGCCACAAGTAAAACACAGGATGCCTCTTGATATATGATTTTTGATCTGGATTATTTGCCTCGAATTATGCGCCGAGGTTGGGTGGGGGAAACGAAACATTTGCGCCGACTACTGTACTGTAGATTAGAAAGGCCATTCCATTGAAGTTGAAGGCTTGAAACTTGTTGTAGACGGTAATGTTCTAATAATAATTACCTATACGAAATTACACAACCTGTACATTCTGCTACACAGGGATTTTGAATACCATGTAAATTCTGCTGTGGTCTTTTAAAACTCTGTAAATTCTGCTCTGGGGGACTTTTTTATTTTTGAAGGTGTAGGGGCTTTAAAGGCGGGGTTTTTGAGTGGAACCTGAGTACACAGCAATTTTATCATTAACCTTCTGCCTGCTGAAGGTGAAACTGGTTATGAACACCAATCAGTTCAGTTCCAGACGATATGACATAACTCGGAATCTCATCTGGATCGCAATCTCATCTGGATCGCAAGAAATTGACACTGATCATTTATAAAGAAATGGAAAAAGTCTAAAATACATTGTTTGCAGATAACAAGTTGCTAAAAGCAATGCTTAGATTTATAAAATGAAAGTCTGATAATGCCTCTCCAGCCACTGAAACATCAGCAGTTCAACGCTGTCAACATCTGATGCCTGAAATAAGCATTTTCAAAAACAATAAGTCGCAATTCTTAGTTTAGACTAAGAGTAATACGACCACTCACATCGAATGAGATTTGTGCATAATTTCCGATAAATTATCGCCGCAAAGTTGCTGATAATGTTAATCTGGTGCCGTTTTGACAAGGCCTCTAAAGTGACAGCTACGTCGATGGTAAGCAGGCTTATCAGAAACGCTTCAAACGCTTGCAGCATAAAAAGCAGATACTTATTTGTACGAATAATAATGCATTGAAATCGCTTGTGGGGCTCATTTTCCTACACTAGGCCATCTCGCATGACAAATCTCCATGAAATTCCATGGTCATTACTTATGCAAAGCCGTAGTTTTCGTTTGACATTTCCGGTTTGCTTTCACTGCAGATGTCAAAATGGAGAGTGTCGGTGACAGCACATTATGGGGGAGTGTTTGCGAAAAATCATAAGCATATTAAACAGACAACGTGTAAATTCATGTTCTATGCTATCTGTATAAAGAGTCTACATCGATTTCCCAAATACGGATAATGGTGTCGATGTAATGGCCGACATCCAATATGGCGCATACCGAAGTCGATAATAAACAAACAACAACAAATACTTACTTTTCACAAGTCTATCCGTCGTAGAGAGTTTGCCGTCAGGCGAAGCCATCATTAATGGTTTTAGTTCACTAAAACAGTTCTAAAGAACGACGATGGCTCGCCGTCGCAAAGATAAAAGCGGATTTTGTTGCCGTTATACTATCCAAAGTAAGATGGCGTTGGCAACATCTTATTTGCATACGAAATGACTTTGTGCGCACCGGTTTGCGCAACCTTACCAACGCCTGCTGGAAAATCCGATGGAAAATCGATTGACGTCCTAGAGAATGGAGACTTCGACAGTCACAGCAACTATCGAGAGATGTTAAATTATTTCAGGATTTTCCATTTTTTAAAATATGAGTATTTTAGAACATAAATCCGAGAACGATATCAACTCAGTTACACCGCGCTTCACATTGACACCGTACAGGTAGATCCACAACTAGATTCTACTGCGCCTATGTAGGCTGGTAATTTCCACGTTCTCTTTGAAACCGTTCCAAAACTATATCAGCGGGGGTGGTAACCGTATTTCTTCAAGTAAAATAGGCACATTTTGCTACAGCGGCTGACGTGCTTGCTCGTCTGAACTCCTGCAGCGCCAAATTAAACACGCACCCACTGTTAACAATCTTGAGTTTGTCGTATACCCAATTTCGTCTGCTGCGCGTATTGCAAGGCTTTGTAGTAACCTTTGCAAACAGCTTGGAGCTTGACCAGACGCCGAGTTTTACTGACCAAGCTCCAAGCTGTTTTGCACTGATGCCATAAATACATTAGGTCATCGTTGACACTCAGATTGTACAAATTCTACTTATGAAAGTTAAATAATTATATATTGTTATGAGCAAACGCCAAAAAGTACAGACGGAATTATTACAGACGACAATTATCGGTCTTTCAAAGGATGTACCTTGGTCAGATAGAGATGCTGCTGCTGGTCCAGTCTATGTCTACATGGTTTGGGCATAGTTTGGGAGACAGCACAACGACGCAAAAGCACTTCTTCCTTGATGATGACCTTGATTCGATAACAAAGAATCTCCGGCTAGGAAATAGGCACTTATTACCATGATTGCAAACAATTAAGATTTATAGATATACCCTGATAAGTGGAGCTTGATCCGGATCTGCAATGTTTGGCAATTATAAAAGAGCGCAGCAATAATGTTTTCTCAGAAATTCTGGACTCATATTCATGAATTCCCAGCATGAAAAGAGTCTTTACGGCATGACAAACAGTGTCGACCCAGATCAGCTACCGCTTTGGAGTCAGGTCAGGGTACACTGTCGGTAGAGGATTCGACAAACTAATTGTGACTAGGCCTACAGTAACCACCCTCTAATTAATACGACCACTTCAAATATCCCATATGGATAGTCTTAGAGACAGGGGGTAGCTTCTTGCAGGTCGAAGGTAATGCAGAAAGCTCCCATAAGGAGCTTTCTGCATTACTTAGTGCTGCATGAAGCAATTGTCTAAATGACCATCAAAGTGTCTTCTTTGAGTGGTTGCTGTAAAGAGATGTACTGTATAAAAAATCCGCCCACTGTAAATAATAATTTTATGAATCAAGAAATTGGCTAATAAAATCATATCAATTGTTTATCTGGCTCAATGGATTATATATACAAACAGTGCAGTCTGCACCCTGAGGAGAGTACTCCTTCTGGAGCTCTCGTGCTCTGATCTATGTCTTCACTGTTTGCAAAGGAAGATTATATATACTCATTTTCCATGATGAAAGGGTTAATAATACTTTCAATATTTACTATTTCTTGGAAAACTTGTCAACAAAGTTTGAGTTCTTGACCAGATCAAACTTATTCCTGATCTTTCATATTTGTCGTAATATAATATTATCAAAGTCTTTTACAAAATGCATTGATTAAGAGGTCTCCTTCAACAGTAGCAGCATTTCACTGATCAGGGTCTGCACAGCTAGTCATAAAATCCATACTTTGCACGGAAATGATTGTGATTAAATATTTTAGTTCATTAATTAATATTTATTGGTAAGGAGATCAATACTATACAAGTAATTCATCATACAAAACATAATGGAATATATGGATACCAACTGGACAATAATCCAAGTGGACAGTTACAATAAATAAATTAATAAACCTTTTACACCATGAAAAAAATTGCTAAGACTCGAATCTCCCCCTTGGAAGATTAATCAACTAATTTATTAAAATAAATACTTAGATGGAGGAATTGTCTAATCTGGGTCTTCACTGTTTCCAAAAGCATAAATAGGTGTGTATGGAGTAAAGGGTTATTAGCATGGTGCTAGGCCAAATTTTATAACAACAGCTTGACTATGATATTGAGTCACACTGGAGAATTTGATGAAAAGTTCATGAATAGTTCATGAATAGTGCATGAACTGAAGAATTCAGTTCATGAACTATTCATGAACTATTCATCATATTCTCGAATTGCAAGCAGTGTTGAGGCACTCGCTAGTTAAACAATTTCTCAGCAGGGACTGCAAACTCATAATAACCCTTTACTCCACTCCTCTGTAGAAGAAGACCTCCAAATAAATGTGCATAAATAAAACATCTTCCAATTTATTTTCCTACGATTCTTCACTAAACCCTATGTTGTGACCACTCATTGGAATAACATCTTTAACCCTTAACTTGGTGGATTCGCTTTTTGACGCCTCAATAGAATATTTATCCTTTGAAGCACAGTGTAAAATGGAGCAATTGCTCACAATGTGTTCGGAATCCATTTCAAACTGGTGCTTTTCTTTCTCCAAGATAATTCCCTTTTATAATATGCATTCATTGTGAATAAGTCTAAAAATAGCATAATGCACTATTTTTAGATTTATTCACAATTAAGGAGTAATACGGCATAAACACTGGCCACTCCTAGCTGGTGCAGATCTTGCCTGCACTTTATATGGCAAGCTTTAATGAGCCCCACATCCTCTGCCCCTGGCATACATATAGCCGAGCACGGTGTCCAGGGGTCAAGGGCCTCGGTGGCTGTCAAGTGCGAGTCTGTGAGAGACTTGTAGGAAGGGACGGATATGGACTCTTTGTTGACCGCTTAATTAATGTTTTAGGGCAGCACAGTGGCTTTGTAATGATATACTATCGTGAACATGAATGAGGGAAAAACATAAACACCGAAGGTTAGACGGCATGGTGTTTTTTTACTCCGGACATATGACTGACGTTTTCTCAATGGGCATGATAAATTGTAAAAATAAAAAAAAGACCAACCTGACTTGACCTGGGGAAAAAGATTGACAGATACACGGGAAACATTTTTGAGCCATCAGCTTACACACTGGAGCAGTCCATCACTCATAGCCCAGGATAAGACGGGTGTTTCAACGCTACAATGCTTATATTCCCCGTCCAAACTCTATATCGTGGCCACTCATTGTCATCATCCTTAACTCAATATCGATGGCTTGGTGCAGAACTATTGTAACTCCTTCACATTTGTGAAGGAGTTACAATAGTTTTGCACTAAGCCATTGATATGCTTACTTTAGACTCATTTACAATGAAGGCATATGGTGATGACTAAATAAATATCTAGGAATAAGGGAAATGCCAATTTTTAAATGACCTTGAAAACATTATGGAATATGGAGTATTTGCTCAGAATTAGCAAATACCCCATTTCCGGCAATGTTTCCAATTCTCATCAGCTACAGAGGGTTAAGATACTATTCCAATGAACTGAGACACAACATAGGGTTTAGTGGAGAATCTAGGAAAATGAGAATGAAGTTTAATTCAAACACTTCTTTAGACCCCTGCAAACTGGATGACAGAATGATGAATGAAGAGAAAAACAAGATAGTAATTTTAACCGATCTGAGTAATTAATAGAGGGTAAGAGAGGAAAGAGTGTTGCCAAAGGGAGGCAACTCAGGATATACCTGGTTTTAAGTGTTAATTCCCTTTAAAAAGTTCCCCATACGTATAGACTCATTATAGACTCATACTCGTGTAGACCCCATACCAGTAAATAAATTGTATTGACCCTGCACAGACTGAGCAGACTGAGCAAGGTCACCACAATTTGCCATGTCTGATTATTTTTGAGCAGATAATTATATGGTCAAATCCGCTTGTCCGCTATTTAAAATAACAACAGTAAATTTTCAATAGCCATCAGTTACAGAGAAGCTTAAAGAGTGCTTCTGTGGAGGAAAAGGTTAATAATCATTATACATGAAGGTGCTCAGCTTGTCCTATATTATAGAGTTAATTTATAGTTTATTAGGTGTGTATGGAAAATTTGGAAATACATGCACAAGTTCTTATACATGCACAAGTTCTTGCGTGGTTCGTATTGCATGACTTTCGGAGTGCAATATGATTCCACGGAAGAACGAGTGCATATATTTACATACAAATCAAATAACCCTTTTATTAAAGGCGCACATTAACTATCAAAAACAACGAAATCACCAATATTACAAAAATAATTCAGTTTTAATTGATAACTGGACTAAAAAATAATCGCTTTAAACGGTTACACATGTGTTTGAATATCGTTCAAAATAACGTCAATTGAACCATTTTAATGACGTCACTATTAACTTAACGACGTGCAATATGGTAGAATATTGACGCTTCGATGACAATGCAGTTTAATAGGGACGTGAAATAAAGTATGCAATAAGGTATCATAGCGACTATTATTGACAGATGCTTGCTCAATGAAGAACGACAGTAATACAGAAAGCTCTCAAAAGAGCTTTCTGCATTGCTTTCGTTCTGCATTTCCGAACCGCCTGTCTTAAAAGACCACCCACATCTCGCGTTTGAGTGACTGCCTAAAACAGGTTTTGACTGTACAATGTTAGCAAAAACATTGGTGTAACAAATAACTGATTTATCATCCGTTTATGTCTGCGGACAAATGGAAAATGATTTACAAGAAGGTCTGCTTTGAAGCCAAGTGCTGATAATAGGTCGAGACTTATTTGCGCAGAAATTAATCATTTCTCTTCGGTCCCTCAGACGTTTGTCAAAACCATCCTAGATATTGTCAGAGGCTGCTTATCCGGCTTCCACAAATCGTTAATTGTATATGGCGTTAATAAAAATATGTATTCATATACCGTATGGTTTCTTCTAAAACATTCCAGGCGTTAGTTTAAAGAGATACTCGCCCATATGAAATCTCGAAAAAATCAAATTCACTGTATGCTGAAAATATCATCATAATAAGAC
>JAULCE010013346.1:0-14188 GCA_032359355.1 Macoma nasuta | reverse complement strand
TTGAGGATATCAAAAGAAAAGTTGAATTTGTGCAAAATATTGCCGACGCATATGGACTGCACCAGCCAGCCGCTCCTCGGGGACGTGACAATTTTCCTATAATCTACTTAGAAAGTGGGACAACTAAAGTGAAACTTCACAAAGACTACGTTACCATATGTGAACAGTCATCCGCTCGCTCAGTTAAGCGGAGCTGTTTTTGTGAAATTTGGAATAACTGTCTACCGCATATAAAGATTGCATCGCCGCGCGAAGATGTTTGTTCGAAATGCGAGAAGCACAGGAAAAATATTCAATCTGCTGTGGAGGAAGATGACAAGATTGAAGCTGCTGCATCATTTCGCGACCATGTTCTGATGGCTCAAAAGGAGATAGAGCTTTACAACAGCTGTGTTAAAAAGGCCAAAGAAACCCACCGTCAACGTCCACAGGAGAAATTCAATCTATACACCTTTGACTTCTCTCAAAACGTCTCTTTCCCACATTTCTCACGACAAATGGGACCAATCTACTTTGCTTCATTGTGGAAAATCAAGATATTTGGTGTGAGAATTGACGGATTTCCGAAACAGCTCAACTTCCTTGTAGACGAAAACGAGACCATAGGAATGAACGGCACACAAACACATGGTCCAAATGCAGTCATTTCCATGCTTGATTTCGTCTTGGAAACGTACAGCAAAAGACGAGCCTACGATTTCCCTGCATGCTGACAATTGCCCAGATAATTTCATCAACGTTTATTAACCCTATCCTCCACATAAGTGCTTTTTAACACCTGTTTATACGAACACTTTTGAAAACATTATAGGAAATGGAGAATTGATCCGTAACAGCGAGCAAGTGCTCCATAAAAGAATGGAGCATTTTCTTATAACGAGTTACTGTTACATTTCCTATAATTATTTCATAGATACAATTAACACATTGCATTATTTCTTTGCCTAGATTTTTCTTTTTGTAAAAAAAAGCTTGTGGAGTAAAGGATTAACATTTTAAACTTATTCTAAGATGTTAAGAAATTCAAGAAGGCTGTCGAAAATGAAGATCGATTTAAATGATTTTGAAGTTTCATTTAACTGCCATTTTTTTCTTTTATTTTTGATACCAAAATTATCCATACATGTACTTTCCTCACGGAAAAGCTTTATACTCACAATGGAGAGTAAAACGTGCCATATAACTTTGGTCTGCTTCTAATTCCGCTCTCTTATTAATGATTAATGAAAACCAACACATTCAATGTAAAACAGTTTGGAGCCAGATGAGATGGCGTCTCATTCTATTTCAAACTGAATACAGGTGATGCCATTAGTTTTTTTTAAAGAAACGTATGACTGATAAATCATAATATAATGCGTTGTTACGTTTAACCCTTTTCCCACCATTTTTAAAATGTCGGATGTAACTGGTTTTAGATCGAATATTTTAACGGTATAGATAACAGATGAGAAACAATCAAATAAACGTGGCTTTTCAAAAACCTTAATATTCGGACTTAATGTTTGTGCAAAAAAGAGAAGTCCCTGATCAGACCCCGCTTTTTAATTCGGCGACTTATCTGAGACTTCATCTTTTTTGTAATGTCGATTTGTGTCGCCGATGGCAGAGAAAGGGTTAATACGCTAACTGTTTGATTTATGCAAAACATGAAATATTGATACTAATGATGCTTGAACATTTTCTAATTTAAGGCCAAAACAAGAACCGGTTCGTACTAGGCTACCTCCAGTGGCGAGTGATGACAGGCAACCATGAGTCAGTGGAATATTTAATGCAGGTGCCAGATCACGCGATGTGCCTTGTCGACAGCGGTTTTGGCCATCTGAAGAAACTTTACAGGTACATGTTTAAAATTATAAATCAGTATCGACGGTTTGATATAAATGATAGGAATCGATTCAGCAACGGCCAAATGTCGGCTCAATGTTTTTCAAATTCAACCGATCTCGGCGGTATACAGTGGAACCTCGATTTATCGAACTCGGATGACCTGAACTCCTTAATAGTCATATTTTCAGCTGAACCAAACTAACGTTTTTACTGCTTTCCAAACTCATTTCATGGTTATGGAGGCTATTTTTACAAGTCCGAATCAGTCCAAGTGCGTATTTCTCACTTCGGTAGAATCAGGCTTGTAAAAAATGGTCCCCATAACTTCGAATTATCGAGGTTTAACTGTATATGGGCCCGTTCTCGAATTGGAATTGACCCGAGATAAGCTATATAAATCGACCAAACATAATTATGTCATCGGCCCGATACCCGATATATGAACGTCTTATCAAATTCATTTATCAAATATGACGAAATTGACGGATACGACAAACATAATAAGTTTCTTTCATTGATAACAACATTCTTGCATCGGTCCGACGTCAAGCCGAAATTGTATATATCGCCACGTAGTGCACAAACAATATAGCTGCATATAGAATAAGAACGAAATTATTTTATCATGTCGACGACGGAAAAACATCGGCAATATATACCGATATTCCGACCTTAGGTCGATATCGGTCGATGTAGGTATGGTTGCTAGGAATTGTATTGATCAAATTTGAGTGAATTGGACATATCGGTGTAGACTAGACAAGCATTCATTGTGTAAAAGCGGCATATGATCATTGTCTTCACATTTTAACACTCGACAGCAGCAATATTTAAGTATGCTACCACTACGAGCAGTGTACTTCCTGGTAAGATATTGCGGCGTCTGGTCTTGGGCCTAACTACAGCGAAACATTATTCTGAACTTCAGGAGGTCAAACGTCGAGACGCTGGGTCAGCTCGAAACTACAGTCGGAATGGCGTCTGCTACAAACCAGGCCGTCCGTTATCCAGCATGGAGGTGGAGAGATTGGAAAAGCTACCTCAAGCCACTTTTCAGAGCAGTGCAAGGAATAAGGTGATTTATTTCTTAATGTGTATGTACGGATACAATTGTGATGCCGGCATTTCAAAAATCCTGTATTCTTACGTAATCAAATTCCTTCTTCTTCTTTGAAATTTTCAAAGAAGGAGAAGGCATTTGATAACGTAGGAACTTTTATAATGTCGAGTTGTTAAGTTGCTGTCTGCTACGTACTGGAAGAGTTTTTAAAATGTTTAATTGAACACCAAACTCTTTAGATTCAAAGTATTGAGTTGAGTGTGTCATTTCCATAAAGATATTGTATATGCGTAATTAAACTAATGCCAATCATTCTCTTGTCTAACCACAGCAAGAACCAGTATTTCAAGATGTCGAGGGAGAATCCGGGGTACGTTACCATGCGTACGGGGGTAGACCACCTCGACCAAAGTGAATATCTTGCATTGAAAGATGAAATGGACAACGCCTTGCCTCCTGTAACTGAGCGAGGAGAGAGCGAACTATCTCCACAGAGTTGTGCGGCCGTACCTCAGCGCGGCTGCTGGGGAGGCCGTCTACCCAGAGCCAGCCCCATGAAGTTATGGAATTGCATATATTAAAGTGAAATTAATTAAAACATAATGCTTCACAACGTAAGAGTGACGCACGGACGACGTCATCCTTGGCGATGATGTCGTTCAGTTTGGTCAGCTACCTACTTACTTCAAATGTCCCAAAAACATACAAAACATCGTCTTTTCATCATAAAATTTACGAATTATGATACTTTAAAGATTGCTCTTTACAAAAATCAAAAAATCAAAAAATCGAAAAAATTGTCACTATTACCGGTTTTGTCATGGAACGTCCCATATATATACTTTAAGTAGCAAGTATTTACTTCACACTATTCTACACAAACTGGTGTAAAGATTGAAAATTAAGACGAAAATCTGCTATATTCACTTCGATAATTTCGAAATTGGAGCCAATTAACTAGACTCTACATTTTCATTCCCTACTTTAGTCCCCAATTCTCAGACTAAACTGACACGTTCTCCTGTACGAAACCTAATAATTTGAAATTGCACTGTAAACCAAGACCTGTCACCACCGCTCAGACGACTTGTAACAGGCTGCATATACCGCAGATATACAATATAAGTTCGTTCTCTAAAACTATAAACAGATCAAATAAGAATATCTTTACAAAATGCTCTGTTTTCTTAAAATAAAACACGCGAGTGCCCATTTTCAAAAATGTAACATACGTGATTTTTGAAGAATTCCGACGATTTCCTCTGAAGTATCGCAAGTGCAATTTGCCAAAATGTCAGTTATATGCCTTGTGACGAACATCGATGATTTTTTCCTAAACCGCGTTAGTGCTTAATTTGCCAAACTGATACTTAAGTGATTTTAGAAGAAAACCGACTAAACAATAAAATGTTTACCTGTGGCATTTTATTTACAATGTCGTAGTGAATGTGTCCGTCTGGACCGGTGTCAGCGTCATGTGCTTTAACGAAGCAGTTCATAGGCCCCTCCAAATTTTCGTTTATAGAACATTCATACGAACCTAAAATATAAAGGATATGTATTGACAAAAGTATCTACTGTACTGTTATTAAAACGTTTTAAACAATAGAAAAACAATAGAAATCGAACGAATTTCTGAACAACAGTAGAGTAAGGATGTAATAAAGTGTGCCATTGACATGCAACTACATTTTAGTTTAGACATATTCAAACTTAAATGACAGATAGTTAAAACCAAGATTAACATTATATTTCCAGTCATTCATATTTTGACCGATGACAAAAATAAAAACTAATAATGTTTATAACCAGAACCGCATAGAACAGGTTCAACTTAATTTGGTAGCTCGTATTTCTCTATTCCTTACAGAAATTATAACAATAGAAACATGTATAAATGTGTCTCTCAATGAAGCAGTTTATATCCAAAATAACACCCGATCAGGTTTTCATTTTCTGTCGCATTTATATACATTTCAGTCGAATTGACAGTATTTTATGTCTTTAACTGGATGCTTTAACATTATATCCTAACTCATTAAACACATCATACTTTTGTCAAATACAGGAGCGTATTCGTTGACATATTCTACATGTATTGTGAGTGGTACTGATGTATTCATAATTTTCCCCGTACTGTAAAACGGCTGCATGTCACTTGAGATAACCTGGAATTAACATAAAATTATACAATGATATTAAACATACTCACATATTTGAACACCATGTTGATGACTGGTGCCAGTGAACGGTTTAGCGAGTCAATCGTTTTCCTGGCTTACATGAACATAACCCACACTGTTTGGCAATGGCTTTGATATAACACACATCTTTTTTTAATAATAGTATATAATCAGACGTCTAGATTAATAACTTTAACTATTGCATTTAATGCTGAAGAAAAAAACTATTTTACGCGAACACTTACGTTTCTTAAGTAAAACGCTACTCAGGTCCCAAAACATACTTCTTTATATTAGATATTGATTTCCCTTTAAAACAATGGTATCAGAGTGCAAAGGATAACATGTAGAAGCCGTGTTTTAAAAGTAAATAGAAAAAACACTCCAGAGTTTTGACGGGTACCGTATAAAATGTTTACGTTACCTTCAAGACATACTCCATCACGGGTGAGGCTACATCCAGATCAAGGTTTTTTACAAGAACAACTCCTCCTGATGCCTGATCAATTCTAAATATATCTTGATCGGTGTCATTCAACCAGTAGGATACCTTATTGTTCAATGGGGAGGTGTCAAGATCACTGGCAGAAATGCTGTTTTTAAAACGAAATAACCAAATACGTCAAGTACGACCAACGCTATACATAATCACGTGATATCTCAATACAAACTATCATACTCAACTGAACTTTCATTCACAAATGTGATTTACAAAATATTACATTTTTAAATATTGCTATTATTGGACAAAGTTATTTTCTAATTAACCCCTTTCTCCACCGAAGCGCATTTTGTACCGACTGTTACCTACGTCTATTGAAGAAAATGTAAGAAATAAAGCATTTGATCGTGACGAGCAAATGCTCCATTTCCGACAATATATCAGCTCAATTTAATAATCATATGTTCCTTTAGCCTAGATATGTTTCTTTGTGGATGAGTCTAAAATGAAATGTTGAGGGAAAGTTTATTGAACTATGAACAAGATGTTTGAAGACCAATATCGTCGGTGTTTGAAAACAGCACGTAAGTACCATTTTGAAAAAAATATCTATTCGATGGTTTTGAAAAACAAAAGCGACTAATACACCGACATAACAATACGCTTTCGAAACATCTTGACATTCCTTTCCAAAATGTACGTTTATTACCTTATCAGAGTAGTTCCTGGTTCTGTTGTTTCCAAAATCGTAAGATTATATCTACTCCGTTCAAAATGTGGAGAATGGTCGTTAACATCCTGCAAAACGAGGTTTTACAGTAACTGAAAGAATTTACTGTATTTGACCGGTACGTCATAATATGTTACTGTTTGACGCATCCACAATAAAGCCGGGTGAGTATTTTTGCAACAAAATTTCTTCTAAATATTACGATTTCGGAAAAGCCATTTTTTAAAAATTATTTCTGTTATTTATTCCGTAAAGTATCTGATCCAAAATCAGTTACAAACAATACTCTTAAATTTGGCAGCGAAAATATTAAGGAGTGTTAATCTCTAATAAATGCAATCACCAGAGGGCACTAGTGATAAAAAAATCGCTTTTTCAATTACTTACCTGAACATATATATTTATAATCTGTATGGCTTTGTTTGACCGATTCGCGGGATTGTATGCTTGAATTTGAATTTCGCCTCCATCGTTGACTGAAAGTGGGCTGATACTTAAGATGCCACTGGTTGAAACGTGAAACATCGTTTTGTTTGCACCTAATATTTCATATAATATTTCAGAGCCATATCCAATGTCTTTATCCAGAGCCTATAATGAAATAAAAATTTCATCTAAATTTGAATATAAATATAGCATAATATTTAACGTCATAAAAGATAAACGGTAGTGAGGCTGTTTTTTGTTGTTTTCAAATCGTAGTTGTGAAATGAATTGTCTGTATTCCGAAATATTTATTCGTCTTTTCGTGTCCGAAATCGTCATTTCAATCATATGAGGTACATGAACATGTCAATTACAATTTGTTGTCCTGCAGTTATAAAGCAATACATGTGGATATACGCTGATGTGTAGCAAACCTTGATACCGTTTCGGCAATCGAATTTCACCATGCCCGGCGATTTTCTAATAGTATATATGATGGTGTTTGAACTATATTCAACGTTAGTCCTGATTGTCATCCATGCAGACAATTGTATACTTTCTTTTTAGATGATTTATTATCGCATTGTTGTTATTTTCCAGCAGCAGCAACATGTCGTCCGCCATCTTTACCGTTGAATTGTGGGTAGTTTAATAGGTTGCTAATGTCAACTATATTGTCAACAGGGTTTCTGATTTATTTTACAAAACAATGAAACAGCGAATTGACCAGATAAACACCTCGTTGGTATAAATACAAGTCCTAAAGTCTGAACAGCCAGTATATCGGCAACAGCTCTTAGCGTTCTTAAAGCGATCACTTTCGGTGGACTGTTTGATCATGTCGAGTGATCGTTTTGGTTAAAAGAGATCATTTTTATCAAAAGTGATCATGTCGACCAACGATCAAACTTCTTTTGATCGAAAGTGATCGTTTTCAAACCACTAGGTTTATAAGGCGAGACATTTTGAACGAAAGGGAAGACCAGTCAATAAAGTCATAGAGACGGATCTCGCCATTTTTATCCATGATTGCCAAATTATTCATATGGTACGCAAATGCTGAACACTACACGATCCTATGATTATTAAACAAGATATAAATGATTCAGCTAAAGTTTATTAATTTTCTTCTAGATTTTAATACACGTTTTAACGCATTTAGAATATTTTTGAATTTATGAAAGGCTACTTTTAGCTGTTGACGTTGGGTTGCTGACTGCTGAGCGCTATCAAATTCTCAATACTTAGTCTTGCTATATTTAATCATTCATGTTCGACGGGTGTTATTCTTAAACTGTTGTATTTGAAATAGAGAACCAGATCTATTTTGAGCGTCATTTTAAACGCTTATCAAACAGTTAAGACTTTATTTAATGTGTTAACCTGTTTATCCATTACCCGAAGTTTATTAAAAAAAAATCACGTCCGCATAAGGACGTAACAATATTAAATACATTATTTCAGTCCTGGTGTTCGTGGAAAATATTGGTGTTCCTATGATTGAGTAGCATCCCAAAACAGAACAAGGGGAAGACAAAAATCTATGCTTTCTTTTCCTTTTGCTATAAACAACCAAGTATTACCGATCTAAATGTATTTTGGAAGACGGCTGTTCAGTTCTTTCTAACTGACCCGGATCATATTAAATAGCAAACAGTGTAAGCTCTGCACTGTTGGCAAAATAAATCTATGTTTTTGCACATTTTACGACAGTTCATAAATTAATTAAATTAATAGAAGAACAAGTTACATTTAAATCTTCAAAATGATAAGGGTAACCAGATGCTAGAAAAACGGTGAAATTGTGTTGATTGTTTTCTTTACTTGACGTATTCGAGTATTTAGTCAGTCAATGTTTCTGAAAAAGGAAACTTCTGTGGAACAAATTAAGATATACATGCACATTGAGCTGATTAAATACTTGTAACAATTTAAAGGCCATGTTCAAAACAGTTATACTGAGTTTTATTACCACTGATGTGAAAACATTCTTGTACCCTTTGCCCTCGTCTACCGTCAGATTGACTGTTTTCAATGTATCCGTATAATATGGCGAGTTGTCATCTGTCCCTTTAACATCCACTTGAATTGTTGTCATTCCAGTGAGCGATGGCTTGCCGCCGTCAATAGCCAGTACCGTGAATGAAAAATTGGCGACAGTTTCCTTGTCCAGGTTTGATATGGTTAGCAGCCCGGCTTTGGTTATACCTATATGTCCGAGTCTAGCGGATGTAACGGAATGCAAGATATATGGGCCAAGTCACGCGAAAAGGGGCACTCGGACATAGCAAACAGTGTAGCCCCATACCAGCCGCCAAGTCACTGACGTGGCGGCTAGTCAGGGTCTGCACTGTTTGCAATCTTAAAAGAAAATCGAATTCTACCTTTAAATGGATATAAATTGTAAATGTCGTGACTAGATGCTGGAATAATAGCGCTGAAAGAGAGCTGAGTCAGCGCTTTTTTGCTATGTCCGAGTGCCCCTTTTCATGTGACGTCGGTCATATCATAAGACAGTCAAACCTCGTTATCTCGAAATCGGTTAAATGGAATGCATGCTTTGGTCGAAGCTAGAGTTGGCACTTAAAACATAGGTTTATGCTGTGTGGATACGATGGAGTTCTTTTTTAATTAGTTTGAATTTCAGGTAATTCAAACTAATCTAATTCAATCTTAGGCTAATTCGAACTAAAATATGTAGTTCTCCCGACTCCGTCATAAAAGGAGTCGACTGCATATATTTCCATATTCATGTTGGGAATCAAATTGCATCTTCGTGATATAATATGACAGTTAGTGTAGTCATTTTAATAAGAGAGTAATTAAAAATATTCATGCATAATAATCAATGTTTGTTGCAAAACGTAAACTAATTAGAAACATATTTGTACAATGTTTTCTTGTTTTTCTATTGTTGACGTATATGCCATTTATACAGTATTTCAAAAGCCAATCGATACCATACACTTTCATATAGTAAACATCATACGCAATGTTAGGTCACATAACTTATGAAATATGTTCGTTCTTGAAAGACCTATCAAAGCGTTCTCCAAACAAAAAATGAGAATAATCTTCAAATATTAAGCATACATAGAGTCTTTGCCTGGTAAGTCGAGCGCATACGACACAGTTCCATCATGCCCTCCTTTGTCTTCGTCAACAGCCTGGTAATTTCAAAATATAAAAAGTGACATACAGTAAAACCCCTCTAATACGGCCACTCAATGATGAACCATGGAGGTCCCTAACGGCAGGTGATAGCTTAATGTAGATCAAAAGTATCATAGCTCATATGGGATCTTTCTGCACTACTTTCGACCTGCATAAAGCAACCACCTGTCTCAAAGTGTTCATATGGGACATTTAAAGTGGTCGTTTAAGCGGGGGTTCACTGTACATTTAATTGGTTTATAGCAATAAAATCATGAAATACAAACACGCCACCTCTTTTTAAATACTACAAGTATAAAACAAGAAAAATGGAAATTCAATAAGTATCATATTCAATCATGTTGAATTTACATTGGAACTATCACAGAAAGTGCTTTTCATTTTTTTCACTACATTAAATTGTTTTTAGTCCTTGTTTAAATTGAACATTATTTGGATTTCCAATGGCTTTAATTAAAATAACCTTTGAATGAAAACCAATTTCATATCAACTTAAGTTGTTTTGGTAAAGATACACACATGGATTTGTCATGGAAAACAATTTCAAAAACCATCAAAAGAGTTTTTTGAAAGTACAACGATTTATATAACCTAACCAAGATCTTTGCAATGTACAGAACTTGGGTTGAAGACAAATGATGAGTATTTTGTTCCGCATCAATTTAATTTGATTTGTGCCGATATTCTCAAAATAGATAAGTGAATGCAACCGACTTAATGAAAGCTGTCCATACTTCTCTGCGATGCGAAATTTCAAAGTAGATTGAGGTTCCCAAAGCTCTTTTATTGTCTACATGAAAAAATCATTCATAATGATGTAAAAGAGAGTCGTGAAATGTGTAGTTAAGCGCCTCTGTATCTGATGACTATTGAAAACATTGAAGGAAAAGTAGCAAATGCTGCATTTCCTACAATGATTTGAATAAAATTAAAACAAGGCATATTTTTGGGCTAGAATTTCAAATTTTTCATCAGATCTTTTCCGTGTGGATTGGTCTTAAAAAGTATGTGGATGAAATATTTAAAAGCCATTTGCAAATAAACTAGGTATTTTTTCTCAAATACATGCACATAGATATGTATTAGATTACAACTCACCTGTAGTTGGAGTGAGTAATTGCTATTTTCAGGTATAACCAGTGGATGTATTTGTTTGAACACAGGCGTAAACTCGTTCATTGGTGTGACTTGAACGGAAAAATTCTTCCAGTCTGTATATTTGGAATCATTAACAAATACAGTAAACTGGTACTCAGTTGTGTTTTCATAATCAAATGTGAAGTTTCGCAGTCTTGGGTTCAATACTATTGATCTGTCGTTTTGTACTGTAAACACTGCAACAGAAAAATATCATAATTAATAGGATTAATAACAAAATTAAAAACAAATGCTTACAATTCCTGTCATTTAAGACTAAATATAATTATTCTCAAGATTCTAAACACTTGACCCTTACTCCGGTTATAAATCTATCATCTGCAGATTTTTATATTTGCCCAATGTTTAAGCATCGGCAAATATGCTTTATATTTAGTCAAAGTATTGCCCTATTGTCAAGAATCTGGGATCGGGAATGACGCCTGAATCTGATCCTGAATTAAACGCTTATTAACCTCCCCTACATCTTATTATTAGACTTATCCACAAGGAAAGATGTGATGAAAAATATGAAAATCTAGGCCAAAATATACCATTTCTAAATTTTATTGAAATCAATCCAGGAAGTTTGCTCATTACGATAAAAATAGATATTTCCGACGTTTTTATAATAGTCGTCAGTTATAGAGGCGATATAAAGCGATTACCTGGACCAAAAGGTTAAATTCTTAACGTAGTAACATTTGTCGAAAGTCAAACAATGAAATTGAAATGTTTTGCTTCAAACACAGATTGTTCTAATTACTCACGATCAGAAGGCGGTCGTATTTCATATGAGAAAGAATCGAGGCTTCCATCACGGTCTGTTGCAGTCAGCTCAAATAATGGTTGGCCCGAAGGCAAAGAAACGCCCTCACTTATCGCAATAGAAGGATTGGTCGTTATATTTGGTGAACAGTCGTTTACATTCTTTACTACGACTCTGACATTGGAACTGTAAATAAACACACGTTTTAAATAAGAAGCTCTCGTTCCGCTGACGCTTTACCCTTTCACCGCAATGGGCGACTCAAATAACCAATGTAATCAGTGCAGTCCCAGATCAGACGCTGCCTAAGAAGGCGGCGTCTGATCAGGGACTTCACTTTCATGCAACAAAATTCAGTCCGAATATTTTAGGATTTTTGAAAAGACAAAGTTAATTTGATTCTTTATTAATATCTGATTCATAACCCGTTACAACCGATTGTAAAATTGGCGGCGAAAAGGCTAATATGAATTGTTGTTGATTTTATGTACCAATACAGGGAAACGCTAAAGAAACAAACGCATACGATATTTAAGCAACTACGTATGGTATTTATCCTTCTAACATATCTACCATTCACCACGAATTCTTTTTTAGACCCATTCACAATAAAAGTATACGAAGAAAAGAAAAAAAAACTATTAAGGTGAAAGAAAACACCATTTGAAAGGCTTTGAAAGCATTGTGGAAACTGGAGAATGCTTCATTTCCCATAGTGTTTTCAATAGTCATTTGCTTTAGACACGTGAAAGGTAATATATATGATGTGAAAGGTTACTTATTAAACCATACATTCCAGAACTTGTATTACATTCGTAACCATACTTAATCTAGAGTTCTCTTCATGCATTTGATTTTAGACTACATCAATCTGCTATGGGTGCTTTTAAGGACACAAGAAATTGAATCTACAATGGAAAGTAATAAAAGAAAAACCGTTGTAGCTGATCTTCTTACTGAGTAACTTTTTGAGGTTTCCCGTTGTCACTAGCAGATATTGTAATGTTTATTTCAGTCGCTTTCAGAGTTTCATAGTCAAATTGATTCAGCAAATAAAGCTGTCCAGTTGTTCGGTTGATTTTAATCGACTGAAAGAAGAAAAAACTGAAGTATTTATATAAATTATGTAGCCATTATTTAGATCATATTATTACACACATAATGTTGTAAAGTTTAAGATTAAGACGGAATACTGCTATTTTCGTTTTGGTCATTTCGAAGGGCCAATACGTACAAATGGTGCCAATTGACTATAAAATTACAATATCATACCCTACTGTAATCCACAACTATCATACTTATGTGGCGCGTTTTCCGGTACGCAGGCTTGATATTTTAAATTGCAGTGTAAACCTAGGCCGGTCGCCAACTCTTAGACAAAGTGACTTGTCACAGGCTACACATACCGCGTATATACAATATTAGTTTGTCCTCTATAACTATAAGCAAATTGTATAAATATATATATTCGAAATTGTCTGTTTTCTTAAAAAAACACGTAGGTGCCATACTTGGTTGTAGGAGTTACATCTGAAGACACGTTAGTGCATATCGCCAAAATAGCAGTTACATCCTTTTTGACGATCATCGATTATTATTTCTTATCGTCAGTGCTAAATGCCCGAAATGGCACGTACGTAGTATTAGAAGAAAACAGACGCAATACTGAAATGTTTACCGTTGACATTTTATTTACAACGCCATAGTGAAGTTTCCCATCTATACCGTAGTCAGCGTCATGCGCTTGAACGAAGCAGTTTATAGGCCCGTTCAAATTCTCGTTTATAGAACACTCGTACGAACCTACAATACAAAGAAAAATAAATATTTTGATCACAATATCAACTATTCTGTGATTAAAACGTTTTAGACAACATATTTGACGAATGTATTTCTAATATAAAAAATCCGAAGTAAAGCCAATGAGTCCCTGAATATGCCATAGTTTTTTTACCTATTCAAAACTTTTATTGACCGGTTGCTTAGACCACGACTGACCCTTCCACAGTCATCCATAGTTGACCGGATCTACCTCAACTATAACTATCAAAACATAACTCGTAGTGTTCAATATCAACTCAATTATATATTACTTTTCTTTATTCAATACAAAAATGATTTATCACTACATGTATATCATAATACGGGGAAAGCCCGCCTATAGGTTATGCGTAAATGCGTACCCGTCCCACTTTTTAACCCCAAATTCTTACTAGCTAACAGCTAAAACAATATGTGAACAATTCACGCGCTAGACTCGAAAGTCATCGGACCTTATTGATGCGAATTCGGATCATTTCGATCGAAAATAATTTTTGTGTAATATTGGTCCAAAACCAGTACCATGAGATAGAAACTGATCTAACTAAGAAAACAAGTGGTCACACTATGACTTTTAACTTAATTACAACATCAAAATGAGCATTTATAAAAC
>JAULCE010013345.1:0-22742 GCA_032359355.1 Macoma nasuta | reverse complement strand
ACGTTAATGAGCGGCGATATCTGATTGGTCAAGCGTTTTGTCGGCGATCCGTCAATTGGCCCTGAACCCTATTTTGACCTACAGTTTGTCTCACTTTGTTGATGGCAATGATCGATATATCATAATGTTCCAATAAAGTATATCATTTAAAGAAAAATTCAGTCGAACACGTTATGCCAAAGTTGCAATGACTACTTTTATTAGTTGAAATTACCCGAAGATCGAATTAAATTCGAAACTCGGGAAATTTTAGCTTAGGAAAATATCCACTGGCATGTATCCACAGAGCAAACACATGCTTTTGTTCAGATTTAAGTTAAGATTGAACATAGATTTAACCGGATTCGAGATAACGTGGTTATATATTTGAACAAATTCAAATATTGCACTTGGAAATGTTTACACTTTGCAAATTGACATTGACACATTTCGGCTAACGTTAGTGTTTCTTCATTCATGACAACGATCGACATGTCATACTGTTTAAAATAGTTTTTATCGCTGGTAGACAATGAATCATGCAGTCTACATTAAAAAGGAAATGTATTACTCATTTCATTTATACAGCTTGTTCATAATTCAAACATTACTCTTGCTAATGTTTACATTTTGCAAATGGGCAACAAGCTGATATGGGTATTTGGACGTTTGGTGCAACGACCAACATGCCATAATTTGAAAATCAAGATTTATTCATCGCCGGTAGACAATGAATATCCATGCAGTCTAAATTAAAAGCAATCTTAAAATATGTTTGATATGACTTTGACATAATTCAAACAATTATCTTTATAATGTTCACACTAAGCTGTCCCATACATTTTGGCGTTTGGTGACAGCGCCCAGCATGCCATAATGTTTCAAAATAAGAGATTCATTGATCGCCGGTAGACAATGAATATTCGTACAGGCTTAATAACTGGTGAAAATTTAGTCATTAAACCCTGTTACAGACGAAATGCTCTTAATTTAGATGCCTCGTCTGCTAATGAAAGAAATTATGACTAGATTTAGCCCCAAGAGAAATGCTGTTAAAATCCCTCACTTTTCTGGAATACAGACAGGCAATCTGAGACTAGTTTATTAGCGTTTGATCAGAATAAAGTACACCATGAAGACGGACTAATTTAGAGATTGAAAAGAAAGTAAAGATTTCGACGATGTGCTATCAAATATGTATTAGAATATTTATAAATAAATATAAACCGAATACACATCGGATTTAGCTTTAAAGTAATTTGTCGGAGCTCGGGGTACTTTATTTGTTTGTTCGTAGAACCCGAAGTATGAATTTAAGAATACTCTTCTCGAGAAAGGTGACAATACGATAATGATCACTGCTCATAAAATGGTGAATTTTAACCCTTACCCTGCTGCGATAATTGTCGTCTGATAAAATTGTCGTCTGCGTCAATTTTCATCGTCATGCGATTTGCTTCAAATTTGGTGTTATCATTGCCAGAGTGTCATACAGCTTTGATCCGCATCAGACGCCGAGTTACTCGGCGTCTGATCCGGATCAAAGCTGTTTTGAAGGTCGCGATTAGCAGGCTAAGGGTAAAATTTAGGAAAAGAGTTTATTTGACTTATTAATTAATGCTTTCTATTTCTATTTAAATTGATCACGTAATCTATATTAATAAAAGGAGACCATAAACATATATATCAACTCAATCCCTATATCACTAACACCAAGGTGGTTAAATATAGATATTATACGTTTGGTCGAAGATAAACTTTTGTTCTCGTTACATTTATCCATAAATGAAAACACTGTGATTTGGCATCGCCTATTATTTTATCCAACCTTTCGTTGATCTTACTTTTTTGCAATAATAGACAAAAGAAACATTCCCCAATTTGTCATAAACTGCATAAGTTGGTGTAGGTTGATGTACACCCAAATGGGTTTGCAAAATCTTATATGTGATTTGTCGATGCTTTTATAATGATGAACCATCCATACCTCGGAACCATAACAATTCTGGACGACCGTTGCATCAAATATACGTGTTTTATATCAAACGATACTCTATTTAAAACTGACAAAGTACTTTGATATGCCCGACGGGCCAGTTCAGATAAATATTTAACAGTTCCCGATAAATTAACGATATGTGTATAGTTAACAAAAAGATCTGTGCAGTTGAACAGGTATCAATAAAACAAGTATACATTGAATTCCTTTTTTTATGGATACAAACCTTAATTGTTTTTGCTTTTTTCATTCATATTTTAGCCCCATTTGTAGAAAAATATTGTATGTAACTAATATGCGATTGCATACTAACCGAATTCGTAGTAAACGGTGCAAACCCATCAACAAATAAGGATTTAATAATTGACAACAAATTAAGATGATTTTCTACCAACTTTGGTAGATCTACAATGTTCCATACGGTCGATGAATGATATATTGGCAAGTCAAGGCTTAATTTAAGACAACAATTTACATTATTTTAAAAACCTTTGACTAAGTTATCTATTTCAGTGATTTTTTACAGCTAATTCAAGATTATGACTATTTATGGTTTCAGATCTGTAATAGCCATATTTCATCACTTGCCATTAGATGGTAGTATTTCAATGATACCTTGTCACTTTAAAGACATTAAAACATAAAAAAGCACCGATATTTTTTTCAAGTTTTATTACAATGTGGGTAGTCAACCTGTTTGTAAGTTAACATTAAAGCCTACGGGGAATATACTTTTTTGTTACCATGAGAATCTAAATTTGATTTTCGAGTAAAACAAGCTGCTTTAAGTGATTTAATTCAAATTTCAAATACTAACTTTTGCATTGAAATTGGTGAAATTACTGTTTTAGTTTTCAGGGAAGATAACTCATGAAAACAAAATTATCAGTGGAGTTTATCTTAAGAATGTATCTCATTTATAACTTATCAATTTGGACCTTTGAGATAATTGCTTCAAGTTATATGCATGTTTTTGAAAAACTTGATGGCTATAACCTAAATCCATTATTCGTTTTGTGTACCGGTATCAAATGCACGTCAATAGTCATTAGATACACACCAAATTGTTCATCATAGAAAATAGTTCCAGTTCGCACCACTTGTTTATTTTATTTCCAAATACTAAAGGAATTATTTTTGGCATGCTATTTATAAGCGTAATACCTCTTTAATGTTGTGGGTCACCAAAAGCACCCATTTAAAAAGGGTACGACGATTCCTTTTGACCAGGCTATAGGGTGAATTCCGCAATCGAAAATGTTATGAAAATTTGATCACACATAGGGATTTACTACTGAATCGATGAAAAGTCAGCTTCTGTGTTTTCAAAGTTACAATTTTTATTTCGTTTTAACAAGGTTATGTTTTTATTTTATTTCTTCAAAATTAAAAGATCTATCAAGTTGTTCAACTGTTAATTCTTCACCTGTCATGTTTTGATTTAGGTCAATTTGCTAGTGAAATCAAGTTGCCATTTTTTAAAAAGTCAAATTTACTGTGAATAAAAAAATAAAACTTGTTTTTCTGTACTGTCATATATCGTATGATTAACTGTGTTTTTCATATAAATGATGTTCACACTCGCAGACATGGATTGAATTGACATATTAAAGACTGGTTAAATGTTAATGTTTCGGTCTCTATTAGAACCGATATAATATTCGTTGCATCTTATTCAAATAGCAAGTTATTATTGGTGTGTTTTTCTGATCGCAGTTATTAAATAGTCAGGCCCACGTCCATCGTCGTTAGTAACTGCGCATCAGACGTTCAATCCAGTGTTTAATAACGCAATTAATTTCTATTAATTAACGCGTATGTTTTGAAAACATGACAGGTATCTGAACATAGGATCTCCCTAGTCTTGTCCACGTTTCTTTATGCACCCATTTCTCATGTACCACCTTAACAAAAGTTTAATAAATTATTATAAAGTGCTTGAAAGAAACCTTTGAAAGAATTATATATTATATCGATGTCAGCCGATTCGTGTTTTGTACGTGAATAATATATTTTCCAACCTCATACGTGGCTTTAGAAGACCACCGATGTTTTCTTCTAAAATCACGCGAGTACTCTTTTTAAAAATGAGAGTTGACAAACACCGATTTCGTGTACAAACATCGCTTAAGTGCATTTTAGCAAACTTGGCAGAAACGCATTTTTGAAGAGCACCGACGATATGGAGATTAATTAAAAACCTATATACAGCATATGTCAATTTGATAGAAGTTCTTTCGCCAGATTAATCATTTAGTCATATACAATAATTAAAGATCGGACATATTTAACACAATCGGATATATATCAAATTGGTGTAGGGTCTAATTTTAGAACGTACAGACACTACAAAGAAATGCACGAAACGACTTACAGGAACTGATAATTTTATTCCGAAATTACAGTGCAAACACATATACTTCAACTCAGAAATGTTCGAACGTATCTTAACGCATGAAATTTTATCGTCTATTTTCTTCTAAAATCACGTACAAGAGTGCCATTTTTAAAGACACTCTGTGGCGGGTAATATTTTTCGACAAACATTGATGACCATTTGTAAAATCTCCAAAATGCCAAATTGCCAACCTGGCAGGTACGTGTGGTCGGAAGAATATCAATGATGTGCTGTTTGAGAAACTTACCTAATGAATAATGAAAACTCTTTAAAAAGAAGAATTTCTAGGATAAAGGCTTTAAACGGTAATAGAAACGACATTTGGCATAATGTGTAAAATACTGCAGAACTTTCATATCGAAAGCGATATGACATTTTAATTTTAAAAAACAAAAATAATTAGATTACTTTTAAATATCCCCACCGACTGACATGTTTCAAAGTATTGAAAGTGAAATATGTAAATAGGAAACAGCAACAGCAACATTACCATCACCTGTTAAAACCATAATTGAATATGCAAATAGTTTATGTGCAAATCACACACCGGATATATTGTTGTCTCATCCGGAACCATGATGTTTGCCACTCGGCAAACACTTTCTTCAAATCACATGCGTTAGGGCTTAGGGCTATTGTATCTCTTAACTTTGACTTTTCAGAATGTCCAAACCCGCGGAGCCTCCTACCTAATGGCACTAAGGTAAAAGGTAATATCTACACTGTTGGAAGCAAGATTCGTGTTGGCTGCGACAAATACATGAAAACAATACAGTGCGAATCGGACGGACATTGGACGAACATAAGCTCAAGTAAGCCTTTATTTAGTTTATGGAATTCCGTAATTCCTTAGATGATGAAGCAACACTTTTTGAACAAGGTGGATAGTTTTTAAAAGAAGTATTCATGTAACCCCACTTCGTATGAGCTGCCACCCTATTAATGTATAAATATATCGTGAACAGGGTTGATAATGGCCTTTTTTGTTTCAAGTATAATGTTTTAATGTGGGCTGCCGCCCTTATGATATATTGTGAGCTAGATAAAAATTTATCAAGAATATTTAAGGTGGATGTTATGTGTTTTTCTCTTTCAAGTATAGATTATATAAATCCTTGCTGAGAGGCCCTAGAAAGTTTTATATCAAACTTTTGTCCATGATGCAAGGTGAAATATGGTCTATATCATGAGGTCCCAAATTGTCGCTACACGCCGTGAAAGGGCCAAAAGGGGACATTCATTGCGGAAACTCAGGTAGATTTATCACTGCATTGTTCACCCTATACGTTTGCCAAAAGAAAGTTGATGAATAATTGAAAGTACACGGGGATATATCTTTTACACCCTACTCCTATTTGCTGCAACAAATGCGATCAAATTTTATGTAGTTTCAAATTATCCCAAGGACGTGGAATTGCTTCAAAGTATAGGGTTAAAATATAAAGGAGGACAACTGTTGCGATTCTCATTCTTGTAAACGATCAATTTACATTAAACAGAGTTTGACAGCTCACCCGAGAATGAAAAAGACACATAGTCATTTCAATACACACGAATTGACATGACACTTAGGCGTCGATGTTATAATAATATATAATAATCTCAAATTTCAACAATTTTACTTCCAAAGTAGAGTAGAGTTTTGATTCCAGGTCAATTAATTTTGTACTGTGAATTTCGGTAGCATGTCAATATTTATTAAACATTGTCATTTAGCATTTGAGGAGATGTGCATTTTCTACACTTTGAAGTAAATCCATAACATCAAGCTAATTTGAAACTCCTTAAATTTGATCGCATTTGTTACAGCAAATAGTAGTTGTGTGTAAAAGATCTACCCCGAGTACCTTTAATGATTCATCCACATTCTTTTGACAAACGTATAGGGTTAACAATGCAGTGATAAGTCTGCTTGGGTTTTAGAGCGGAGTGTCCCCATTATAAACTGTGGCGATGTAAATCGGCTCTTTTCTTTTTATCATTCAAAACGGGGCGAGTATAACATTTAGGATGTTATTCGAATAAAGGGTTGATCGGATCCATGAAACGTCTGAGGATAAACTGCTTGTATGTATTTCTTAGTTCCAACGCGGTTCACATGCGAGGCTTAACCTCGATACTTGTATCAAAAGTGGGCTTATATGGAAATAATCGGCATGATAAGTATTTGGTATTCATCGATGTATGAACGCCGATCCGACCACGCACAACAGTTTGCATGAATTCATTCTGAATTCATCTAGTTGTGCGTAATAAGGTCGGCATTCATACATCGATGATTACCAAACAATAATAATTCAATTTTATATTTAATGTTCGATGTAAAATAAAATGAATAGATCTATCGGTAATGTTCGGTATAATAAAATAAATAGCATACACCAATATCAACCCTCAAAAAATAATATCTTATTTATTTATATTATATTATTTGTCTTGGTTTGATATAATACTATATCACCCTCAATGGGGTGTGATATTTATATGATGTATTCGCCTGGTTTCGCAATGATATAATGATATGACTTATATCAAACTTAGTTAATAGTTAACTATCTTCATCTTGACGGAAATAATCCCCGTGTAACATCCTACGGGGTTTACATTGCACAACTTATTCGCTTCGCTAGGTCCTGTTCTTCTGAGGATTTCAGTAATCGCAATCGTGTTATTACTGAAAAGCTCCCCACGCAAGGATTCAGGTGTCACAAACTTCGTAAAACCTTTTCTAAATTATATTATCGAAATATCTCTCTCATAAGCAAGTATACATGCAATTTAAAGGCGCTCCTGTGTCAAGAGTTTTATGATGATGTGATTTACAAGCTTCGGACAATAGCTGGTCATGCCCATTTTCACACTTTGTTTATTAAATGTATTAAAACAATCATTAAGAAGTGCTATGATTTTAAAGTAAATGGTATTTATAGCAAATACTGTTATAATTACAATACGCATTACCGTACAAGTATAACAACCAATAAAATATGTTCTCAAAGGGTGCCTATCAAACAAGTTGAAAAAGTTTAGCGATTATCTCAAAACTAACTGTCAACACGGCGGCCATTTTAAAAAACTTTTGCTCAAATTGATATAGTTTTAAAAGAAGCAGTTGTGAATTGTTTACTAAGGTACACATACTTGCAATATATGAACATATAGTGTCTTTCATGGCGGGATTTGTCAAAACGGCTGCGACAATATACAAAATAACTGATATTGAGAGGGTTCATTTAATAGAAAATGCTTGTAGAAAGGACATCCACTTTGATGACAAATGTGTATACTTTAGAAAGACAGAGATTTGTACCTTTTATCAAAATGCCTACAATATGAAACCTTTATCAAACTGTCTAATACTTAACCTAGAAAGAATTATGTTAGACTGGATCTATGTCTTTATGGGACTGTACCTTGTGCACGACAATGAGCTTCTTGTTTTTAAGAACAGATCAAGGTGAATAGGGTGAATAGGCGATCTATGTATCAAATACTTAACAAATATCAGTACTTCCAATTGAAATCTTAGAACAAGGACCAAAAACTGTAAATGCGAGAATTCAGTCTCTCTAGAAGAAACGAACGCTTTATGCATCATAATTTCCGAGCGTTTTGAGGGCAGCCATGTCAAGTTCAAATGAATTTGCTTGGCAATAGCATGCAGAATATTTTCTACTTGTTTTCAAAAGAATATGACACGCAAACATATTTGAAATAAAATTAATATTTTAATATGATGATTCCAGAGTTACTGTACTCTGTATTTACTTTTCTGATGTCAATTACAACATGCATTGTCAATGTGCCTTAAAATATTGGTTCAAAATTTAAAAAAAAATATATATATTTGTTTGAGATAAAGATGGGAATGATTTTCGTGAGCCTTCAAAACAGTGTCCAGCGGCTTTGTTTGACTTATAATATAGCTTAGTAAAATAGCATATTAAAATCAAATATACTTATTTTAACAAATAGAAAATATTGAAATGCTTTTATGGCATTTGGAGATATGTCTCAAATTCAAATAGCTAAATATAAGGATTTTAGCATTTTAATAAACAAGGGAGGTAATTAAAACAAGATAAACTCAATATTTTGATCAGCGACATATACTTTTATTTTCAAATATTGATGAATTATAGTTATTTCCATCATCTGAAAAAGTTTAAAGAAAAGTCAAATATCATAAATATATTTTATTTTTATTTTAATGTTTTGAACCTGTCTGTTCTTTGATCTGAGAAATGCGGGATCATATAAAGGCAAATAATAGGTTGTGTTTGGATGTCATTACAAAATATGATATGACATTTTTAACACCTAGGAAAGAAAAATATTGCATGTCATTTTCAATTATTTGTAATGTTCACGTAAACTTATTTTCTCATGTGCTGAAAAATTAAATAAGTTTGCATATCAGAAGGTTTTCAAAAATGCACAGAAACATATATTAGTTTTGTGATGTGATTGCCAAAACATTAAAATTTCGAAATAGCATGGTTACAACAAAAGTTAAATATTATGAAAAATCCATTTCTCAGTTCAGAACATCCTTAACTATGATTATTTTCAATGGTAATTGTGTAACCCTCTAAACAGGTATGTGATAAAGGACCATCACAATTCTGTTGTTTATGTTTTTTTATAATCACGTTTGCAATAAAGAGAATGAATTTCTTATCGTGGACGTGTGAGTGTATGTGTGATATTTTTGGTGGATACAATGTAATAATGTTCACCAGGATACTTGTATATGTTTGCGTGCAAAAATGTCTCCGCTGGAGGGATCGATTTGATAATACTTGCCTTTTTCTAGATGTTCTTCTTGACTGTACAGATTTGCATGACTGTTCTGGAGTATACACGAATTTCCAAAATCATCAGGTGTATTGTGACATGGACACCGACCAAGGCCACTGGCTAGTAAGTTGCCTTTACACTGCAAATTAATAATGTAAAGTTTAACGTCGCTTTGACGTTGTTTCAATTCAAACTTCTCCGCTTGTTATTATTGCTGTCATTAGAGCTAGCATATAGAATGGATAGTTAAGCATTTAAAATACATTCCTTAACTTAACCAGCATTATTTGTGTATTACCAAAATTGCTTTATATACTATTTTTATTGTATATTTTATATTTGCCTAATAGTATATTCATAACCGAAACTATGAACAATTTATAACGCTTTTATATGTCGATCTAGGTTATCCAGAAACGAATGGATGGATCCGTTAATTTTTATCGCAATTGGACGGATTATAAGAATGGCTTTGGAGATATACACGGAGAGTTTTGGCTTGGTAAGATAAACATTTCACTTTTCATGCTCATGATTGACCTATTTATGATATTGAACTTTTACTTGAATTGCTTTTGTTAGTCAAATCGGCATGAGAATAATCTGATAAAAAGACTAACTATATCTAGGCAAGACGAAAAAAACTCTGTTTATTCTTTTGAATGAATTGTAGAAATTGACCATTTGCTCATCAAGAACAAATCTTCCATCTCCCACAATGTTTGAATACTCATCGGTTTAAGAGGCGACAAAATCAAGCAATACCTCCGTTTCCTACAATATTTTCAATAAAGAGTAAAGATGCATCGAAATAAAAAGAAGATCCATTTATGAATGGTCAGAGTAATTCAGAACTTGATTATCAGTCTTGATTTCGATCTGAGTCAGACGCCCTTTTTATGAAGATCAAAGTATTTATCATGTTTGAACAGACAACCCTGTTCTAAGCAACACTTAAAATGGATAGCAAAAAGTTGAATTTCAGACGTGTAGCCGTTTAATACAAATAGAATGTAACCCTAAATCGCCTCAGGAAGCTTTCTGCATTTATTTCGCTCTGCAATGAGGTCCCTAGTCTATGGTGGTCTGGTTTTATTGGTGGTCGCTTATAACTGATTTGCATGTACACGTTTGACTGTATTTTTAATCCACTAAGTTGACTGTTAGTTATGATTTTGCAGGACTTGAACTTATGTACAGATTAGTGCAAAATGCAAGCTACGAGTTACGGATAGACATGGAAAATTTTAATGGCACGAAGAAGTTTGCGAAATATTCTACATTCAGTATAGGCGATGAGGCGAATGGCTATAGACTTACTGTGTCTAACTACTCTGGAGATGATTCTAGTAAGTTTGAATAATTATAATGAAGATGCAGATGATATTGCTACTTCTATTACAACCGTTACTACTACTTCTAGTTATACTTTACTACTACTACTACTACATCGATCACAATTACTATTTTTAGTTTAACAACTACTTGTACTACTATAACTACTACAACTTTTACACCTCCAACTACAAGTGATATTGCTACTTCTACTGTTACTAATACCACTTCGGTTACAAGTACTTGTAACACCACTTCTACAACTAATTCTACTGAAACGTCGACTTCTTACACAACTCAACTAATTCTACCACTACAACTACAACCGCCGTTGTTACTACTACAACTACTACTATCAAAATTATGATTATATACCACAGTGAGCTTGATTGTCTAACTCAGTACCGCCTATGAACCCAGCAGCGTTTACATTGAGAATGTTCTTTGCTTTTTTGTTTAATGGTATGATCTGTCAAAAGTCAGGAAATTCGTAAAATGACCAACTCACGGAATTCATGGAGAGCATAAATTTGTCTGGAATTTTGCGAAAATTCTGAAAAATTACTTCAGGACCGTAACAAAAATCCTGAATTATATTTCTTATAACAATAATAAAGTGTCTAATTAATAATACACATGTATCGTATTTAAAATTTTGTTCACGTGTAAATGCTTGAATGAGTAGGCATGAAACAACACCGTTTGTCTTCATACGCGTCCTCTTTATTAAGCAGACTCGACGGTATGACTTCACGATATCAACTGACTAATTTGTACCCCAACGAGGGGGTATATTGGAGTCATATTGTGTTCGGTAGTCGGCCTGGCGGACCTTCCTTTGCACCGTATGTTGCATTGACATTGACCTGAGCATAACTTCAAACTAGCTATATTGAATTTGGATTAAACATATTGAAATTTTATTTACACATATATACATACAAATCGGATAATGCTAACAATCAAACAAACGAGAGTTTGAGTAGACATCAGCTTGTGAAATGATTAACATATCTGTTCCTTACTACCCAGGTGACAAGCTTCAAAGAGTCGATGGAATGAAATTTTCAACAGTTGACAAGGACAATGATATCTTTGACTTCACGAACTGTGCCGCTTCGAACGGCATGGGAGGATGGTGGTATGGAGTCTGGCAAAACGGTCCTGTATACTCCTGCTATGAGTCTAATTTAAATGGACTGTATGGTTATGGAGGTGAACATGATACCAATTGGAGTCACATACACTGGGGATATTGGACATGGGGAAAACAGGCTCTCCGCATCACCGAAATGAAAATACGTCAAAAGTGTAGTAAATAGAGCATGAACTTTACTAAGTCACAGATTTCCTTATCTTACGTTGGTTGTAGTGTTTGATATAACAGAAAAGAAGGATCTCAAATTTTGATGACAGGTTATCAACATGTTGGGTTGAGATGCCAAAATGATTCCAAAAATTGAATTCCAAGTCTGATGAAATGATCAATATTTCATATATATTATACTGACTTTTCGATAAAAACATACCGCAGGGAATGTCACAATACATCCATTTTATCACGTAAGATCCTCATAATAAAGGCAATATACCTACTTATTACATACTTTATTCCACGTCCCTATTATACTGCATCGTCATTGAAACGTCAATTTTATACGATATTGCACATCGTTAAGTTCATATTGCACGTCGTTAATGTTGACGTCATTAAAACGGTTCAATTGACGTCATTTCGAACGATATGCAAACACATGTATACTCTTTTATAGCAATTTTTCATTTCTTTTTTAGTCCTGTTATTAATTTAAACTAAATATTGTTTTGTTATTATGGTGATATCGTTGTTTTGATAGTTATGCGCGTATGCGATTTGTATGTAATATATGCACTCGTTCTTCCATGGAATCATGTCGATCAATATGAACCACGGAAGAACTCGTGCATTTATTTTCATACACACCTAATGACCTATACATATCAAACTGTTTGTGTTTGACACAGAATGCTCATCCTTTTCATCGGATGGTTTCATTCGAATGAGTCAGCATAGCATATTGAGTAATATAGGGATACGAGTCACTGTGACTAATCGACCGAGAATACAAGTAACATGTCACTCTACACGTGGGGTGACATGAATACTTTTCACGTATCTCAATTCAACACAGCTGCACTACCTACGCCGATATCACATATTGCCACGTGCTAATGTGTATACATAAATTATCAATTTTCTTTATTCGTTTATCAGTTGCACGACCAAAATATAGTTTTAAATCACCAGATTATTGGCAACCTCTATTAGTAAATTCTATATACATTCTAATACGTCGTTAAGTTTCTTCACCAATCACGAATGTGCCTTTTAAATAAAATGATGAACATACGTGTTTTGAGACGAATACCGTCTTTTATAATTGTGTGTGACTTGAATATTGTGTATGCATGTTATTGGTGTTGCATCTGTTATTTGCCAATAAAGTCCCGAAATCGTTTAATTTGTAAATGGATTGTGATACAAAGGTAAACATCGAGCTGCTTAATATGTGCATATTTTGTTACTGTTTAGAATCTTCCCGTACTATATCTGCTTGTTATGCTTTCGCCTGGTACAGAATGTTTGAAAGTAAGATCAGTACTGAGGCATACACTTTTAAAGTGTACTTTCTGAAAAGCGAAAATGAAAAATCAGTAACTCATACAATGAGATATACATGAACTCCTTACTTTAACGTGATACATCCTGATATTGCGGGTTTTTTTTAATTTCTTTTTAATCATTTAAATTATTAGTTTAATGAAAACATTAGCATTTCCATCACAAGTTTGAAATTCCAGTGAATTCACTTTAAGTCACAATAACCGTGAAAAGACATACTATCTATTCATGACTATTCAAGCTGTTCCCACTATTTATAAATGAGTATTGTAGTAATAATATATATGAATGTATTGTAATTTCCTAGAGAAAGGTGTATTTGGAATTTTGAGGTGCATATAGAAAACAAGTTGGATATGTATTTAAATGTTTGATATATTCCCTGGTTATATTGAATTGGCACTATGAGAATTAATACAGGCTCTTCGTATTTTGCACAGTGACAGATTAAAACAAAAACATCGCATTTATCGATTCCAATGACAGTTTTGTGTTACCTGAAAAATATAACAAGGTAAAGCAAAACATTGTCCTGATCTTTTCATATTTGCTCAGTCATACATTAAACCTATTCAACTCTACAAATTGTTTTTGACGTGGCTTTTTATTAGAACTGCTTTTAATTGTCACAACTGATCTTATATTCAAACTCTTTGTGGCTTAAATTCTATTCTGCTACAACCATAAAGGTTAAACGATATTGTTTTTAATATTGTGAGATAAAAACGAGACTGATTAGACTTCAGACAACGAGGTTAGTTGAGTCTAATGTATTCTTTTTTATGAAAGCAAGATAAGCTATTTTTCTACATGGAATTATTTTATAACATTACCGAAGGCATTGAAAATGTGTATCAAACACTTTATCAAATGTGACATCGCTAGCATGAAATAAAAGCAAAAAAAGACATCCTGCAGACAGCCTCACACATCTTACCTAACCCCTCTTAGAAGCTTATATAAACTGTTGGACGACTCAAGGTAAGACACTCAAAATTTCTACACCAACACAAAGGAAATACAGAAGATCTACAAGTGACGTCACTTTGTAAATTCGACACATTGGAATAATAATACTTCAATAAGTAAAACAGGGGGAGCCAAATAATGATAAGACACAATAAGGTGTAGAACAGAAAAAAAGGTCGATAATATTTCAAGAGGAACGTTATTTTATACTCTCGAGAAGCTTCTAGTTTTTTTTAAAATAAATTGAACGTGACGTCATACTGACAAGCGGTAAAATGACCTCAATGTGAAACGACGTTATATGTGTTAAGAGCTAACAATCGTTACATCGATATAAATAATAAAAATAGAATCTTACATTCGTGGTAACGGTTTATTAAAAAATATAAAAGTAGATAAGAAGGTCTTGCAGGACACACCGCATACAAAATAAACAGCCACCCGATAAGCACATTCACACATACACGCAAACACACACACCCCCATCAGACGTACAGTGTAAATAAACGGTATCCCCGTCCGACTGCTCCTCAACATCAGTGATGGCAAATCCAGTCGTAAAATATATGTAAAACAGAATTATAAAAAACATAGACTGCTTTCGCCAATCATCAAATGTACACAATGACTTGTCAGAAGTCGGAGTAACTGTAGAACAACCATCAAGGGTACGACAAAACGGCCACAATACAAATATCCGACATACTCATTCCGTTTCCGGTTTCAAAGTAGTCATTATTGAGACCTTCATGTCGTCGCACAAGCAAAGAGGGAAGCGCAATTACCAACTGTAAAAGGGTTGACCAACAAACATGCTCGTTGTCAGCAACTGTACAAAATACAGCAAAGCTTCGTTTTGTAGAATTTAAAAAAAAAAAAAAATTGCATATACCATGACTACTTATGTGAGATCCTCTATGTGTTCAATATATTTACGCCACTCACATGCTGTAAGTTTGTGCCAAAATCTATTGCTCAATGGTTACTCTGATTGTTTGAAAAAGTAACACAATATCTCACTTTAAGGAAGTTGTAGTTATTGCAATAACGAAGATGAAAGTTAAAATTAAAAAACACAAAAATACGTACCAGAGGAGTTTTACAATATATAAGTTATTCACAGCCAATCTCATTCAGATTATATTTTCTACGAAATCGTTTCTATTCATTTGTTTCTTATCCGTAATGTGTTTTCATTGTCCGTTGAATCAATAAATGTTGTGAATATTATACTGTTGTTTTTATTTTGCGATTTCTAATAGTGTAGTTACCGTTCAGACACCACCTTGCAAAGAGAGCTACTAATCAGAAAGTGGTCATGATAGAAGAAGTTAATTTATTTACCACTGTATATATTTCGTTAAAATATGTTAATTGCGTTATATACAGCCGTCAATCTAATATTTCCTGAAAGATAAGTATTTAACAACTCGTACTAGATCCTGTATTCCTCAAAAGGTTCCATGAAAATGGCATTCATCGAGAATAGAAGCGTTTAATAGCTTTTCTTCAAAAGAGAGTTTAATGAAAAAATTATTTAAATTGACTAAACGTGAATTATCAAACAGCTTGGAAATCAAATAGGACACCGAGTTACCCGTCATCTGATCTGGACCCATGGTGTTTGAACATGTCGAATGACATATATGGAGTTTGTTCAACCTTTCTTCCACAAAAACGCCCTTTAACGCGTCTGAAACTCTTCAATTCTGAAGACATGGTAGGACATGGTACATTCGTTCGCAAATACCAATTGCTTCATTTCCTTCAAGGATTTCAATACAATAAACAAATGGAATGTTTCTTTTGCCTAGATTTTCATGTTGTCATCCGAGTCCGTTCTTGTGAATTTGTCGAAAAATAGCTTATAGAGGCAAAGGTTAAATCAACTTCAGCATTACACTTGCCGCTGACCATGGCCGCTGATAGGATAAGAGTGAGGTTGGGCGCCCCTAAACCGGTTTAAACCCCCCCAGTGGCGTGTTTGCAACTGAACGTTCCAGTCGGTACTCCTATTATCACTCTAGATGTATGTCTGTTTGTCCATGTTTGTCTCCAATATGTAGCGTATGTTTGGGCTCGCGTGTATGTGTTTGTGTGTGAATGTGCTTGTTTTTGCGCTGTTTGGGTGGCTGTTTGTTTTGTATATGGTGTGTCCTGCAAGACTTTCGTATCTACTTATATGACTGTTGGTGTTGCGGAAACATGATGTTATTGTTGCATTTGCTTTTTAACGTTAATACTAATAATTAAGCCGCACATGAATATATAAATGCACAAGATTGGTTGTCGAATTGCAATTGGTTTGAAAAATACATGGTGCTTAAAACTCGTAGACAAAAACACGTTTTGGCTTATTCAAAATGGTACAGCAATCGCAAAAATGTAATATCATATTTATAAGCAAAGTATATTAATGGAAATGAGATTTAGGAGAAAGAAAAATGTCAATTTATGCAGTGTCGAACTTGCTCGTTTCGAGATTTTGATCCAGTTCCTAGAATGCTTTTAAAATTGGGCTGCAAAATAGGTGGCAAAAAGCGTATATGTGTAGTAAATAGGTCATTCATGGTTGGCATTGTACAAGAGAGCATTTGACGTATTTTGCATATCGGTAATTTATTGATTGCATAAACGGATTCCGACGATTTAAAACTCAGACAGTAATTTCGAAAGGAAGGAGGATATGTTTATCTTTCGAGACATTTTATAGAAATGATCAAAAGGCATGGCCAACGAACAACTACGATCTCGTTTCAAATCGACAGAAATGAGCGAACACATTGACCTAACACCCGAAATACTTTACATTAATGCGGGCATTCATAAAAGAGAACGCAAACAAGACAAAGCCAATACTGTACACCCTTATCATGTGCCGAAATTTGAAAAGAGTTCTCATTGTTAGGAACGGTAGGGGACACACATATTTCAAAACTTGTGCGTTGCAAGCAGTGAAGAATCAGATAAGACGCAAGTTTTACCATGTGACCGTGGATTAAAGACTTCACTTTTTGCAATGGCATTAACGACTCCATCTTTCAAATACAACAGTACGTTTATGACGCTTTCAATATTAATCATTTCTCATCAGAAGCACCTTTTAGCGCAATTCAATGCATCTGTTACGAATGACTAATGAAACTATTGTAGAACATGGAGTATTCTATCGTGACAAGAAAATGCTCTATTTCCTACAATGTTTTCAATACACCTCAATGTATTTTTCTTTGGCCTAGATGTTCATGATGTCCATCAAAGAAAGCGAACATGGTTATTCAAATAACTACCGCAAGGCCAGTAGACACAGGCAGACATGCAAATCGAACTTTTAATGCTTTCAAAACATTTTCTTTGTGTAAAGTAAACGAAAGTGATCTCTTTGTAATTGCAACGTGCACCTTTAATATTTTTATCCCCCAATGGCCTCAATAAATTCCGGTTAATGTCAATAGCTGCCCTGTCGATTGTATCAGAATACCTGATTGACGTACCCATAGTGAAAGAAACGATATATAATTTAATATTTCAATGCTACCGTCACGCAAACAAACACACAAATGATATGGTAACACGATACTGTTCTAACCTTCTTTTGAATAATTTATTACTTATAGCTTTCATAAAGTTTGGAGCAATTCGTCTTATCTGGCCCCGGAATGCTTGAACAGGTTGGTGGTGTTTTGTATTGTAAAGTAAATTGCTTCTCCAACTATACCACTAATACCTATATATATATATAGCATGTTGGACCGGCAATCCAGCGACCCGGGTTCGATCCCCGGCTGCGCCAGACCGATTTTTCATTGTATAATTTCTTTCCCAGGGCTTTTCTACCTTTCATACATATACTTACTTGGGCAGGACTGGCCTTAAACTGTAATTGTCATAATAATAATTAAGTGACATAAACATCCCCAGTTGGCGGTCATAATAAGATTCCGTCCTAGTTAAGATGACGTCACAATAACGTCATAAATAGCGCCCTTAAAGAGCGCCGTTAATAGCGACGTAAATTTATATGGCTAACAAGCATGGAAAAGACTTCAGGTCGTGTTGGTGTAGTGGTTAGCATGTTGGACCGGCAATTCAGCGACCCGGGTTTGATCCCCGGCTGTGCCAGACCGATTTTTCGTGCGTCTTTTCATTATAAATATATATATATACCCTATTTATCCTGTCACTAAGGCTTTACGTGACCTAATTATACCTAAGTTTATTAGGCTACTTTTCACTTGACACAGGTGTATATTTGTCACTCATGGCTGTTTACCGTGTAGAAACTGACCTATTTTCATGATAAAATTCGATTGGAAGTACATTTGGTTATTTTATGTTTTATTCATTTCTCATGGATCTAGAGAAAGATGACCGATGTAAATGAGAGGGTGTTAATAAAACAAACTGCTCCGAGCCGGATTTGAACCCGCGTAGTCACCTTCGTACTAAGCATCGCTTACCCTATTGCTTACCATACTGCGCTAGTGAAGCTTCGATAAATCTGACCGTTTGGTTTTATATGAGCTTAAATTGTACCACAGGGATAAAAAAAATATGAAATGCAAATTTCCCCAACACCTTTCTCAACTTTCAATCATTATTTCCTTCAATAAATGTAATTATATGTTTCAATCATATGATCTATAATCACTCATCTACAAAAATGAAATGTACCAAGTGTATCTCTTTTGTACACGTCACTCTCATATTTCAATATTTTACACTACACACAGTGGAACACAGTATTTTATATTTTTTACACTGACCTATTATTCTCTATATCTCTCCACCATAACCTATTTTAGACTAATCCACAAGGAAAGAATCTGATGGAAAATATGAAAATCTAGTGCCATTGGTCATTGTTTTGAAAATATTGTAGGAAATTGGGCATTTGCACGCTTCGAGAAATGCCCCATATTCTACAATGTTTTCACTTGTCATCGGTTGCAGTGGTGATAACTTCTATGGATAAAAGTATTAAACGACTTAAATCAAATTGACGGCACTTTTTTCGAATTATCAACTTTTAGTTTTGAAAATTGAATACCGCTTAAGCCGGTACTATTGGGCGTGAGTAGTGTTGCATCTTTCATTACTACTCATGAACAGACCCAATAAAACCGAGTCTGCAATTTTCTCTATATGAATTGGCTGGATCACCCTTTTACAGAATTAACCTCACTATTTGTTTGTTTTCCAAGCAATTCATGCCATCATTGAGACTGACAAGGTCCTTAAAGAGCGTGTTGACATTATGTTTCATATGTATAATGCGAAAAAAGTCATCGCCTGTCAAAATGTGATTCTTCTTGCATATCAAACGATATCCTTAGGCGTTTGAAAGGATTGTATTATAAATCGTTTCTAACAGTTTGGAGCTAGATCAGACGCTTTGCGTGCGCTGGTTGGCAGTGATTGGTTCCTACAGTAAGACGGGCGATAACATAAGCGAACAAACATTTACATTGCAAATAGTGTAGACCCTTGGCATGTGCCAAATAAGTTTTTTTGAAATAAGCTCTCGGTAAGAGTTTGCATTGTTAAGTACGGTAGAGGACACAAATCTTTCAAATTAAATGTGTGGCAAGCAGCGACGTTCCGTATACGACGCTAGTCGAAGAAGGGGCGTCTGGTCTAGGACTACACTGTTTGCAATGTATTTAAACTGTCCGTTTTTCTTATGCAATAGTTAACAAAGTTTTCTATATACACCATATCCTCCACATAACACATTTTAGATCATTTAAGCGCTAACAAGAAATAACATTGTTTCCTACCATTATTTTAATACAATTCAAAAGTTGCAGTTGCTTGAAAAGGGGCTTCTATAGAGGAAAGGTTGTAACGACTTATATCAAATCGTCGGCGCCATCTTCGAATGATCTATCTTACCTCGACACTGGATTGTTTTCTAAGCAGCTTTTTGAGAATGACAGGTCCTAATGGAGACTCTAGACATTCTGTTAAATACTTACGACGCGGAAAAAATCATCGTCTGCAAGTTGTGTTGCCTGAAATACTAGCAAATTGCGATTTTTCGTGCGTATCAAACGTTATCTTTAAGTGGTAAAACGCTAGCATTACGCAATCGATATGCAAATTATGTGAAAAAAATGTTCTGGTCAAATTTTGGAATATTCTTTTACTACACACGTCTATCAGTTTCGAGCTAGATTAGACGTTATGTTTGTACTGGTTGACAGACATTGTCAAACGTGTTAGATGGTTTAGAAACGCATGTCTCTCACTTTTACGTGGCACAGCACATTCGTCATTTTCTTGTGAATTATTAAACGTCTGAAAGACAAACCTATTTGAGCCATGATGTTTTGATGTTTGCAGCGTAATGCGGTAGGAGAAACGCTATTATTCACCATCTCACACATTAGACGCCCACCACTGCAACATGAACACATAGATTGGAGCCAGATCAGACGCCGAGTTTCTATGTATTACTGATAGCACTTAACATATCATGCCAATAACATGGTTTTGTTCAACGTAATAATATCTACGCTATGCTTTCAAATCATTCAAAATGTGCAGTTTCCATTTACGTATTTATCAGATGATTTCTTTAGATACATAGGATGCTTAACACCAGAGGTGATTAAGTAAAGTAATCGTTTCTCAAATCTGTTATACGCCGACATATTCTGATTAATGTAAGCTTTTACTCTATAGAAACGTCATGTGACGCCTCTTTAGAAGAAAAAGTTTGAAATCATAGTCGGTACTAGATCATTTGCTCATTATGAGCGAACGGTGTAGATCCAGATAGCACGCCATCGGCGAAACGTTAGTTTGTCTATACCTGCATTGCAATGTCTTAGTTCATGCTAACATAATGACAACAAGAACAAAGAAACTAACAGTCTAGAACTTTGGGTTTCAGAAGCTTCCATAATGAGCCTAAGTTCCACGACAAACAGGTTTATGATCTAACGCCGCTTTAATAATGGGACGTCTAATCTGGTACCGTAACTGCAGTGTTTGCAATTGTGTCATGTGTCTACATACTACTGATAGTAAACAGTTAGAAACTGAAAATGTTTGTAACATCTGAAGGTTATCAATTTTTTGTTTGAAATAATATATAAATACACTGAAGCGAAAAAGAAACGCAAGGATAACTTTTCACTAAAGACTTGCGTGCATTTCTCTCTCTGATAAAAAGTTCCTCTTGATGTTTACCCTCACAAAAATAGCTCAACTTTTGTACCACACAAGCCAGACATAACTGTTTATATACTGGTAGTTTTTGTTAATGAGTAGCATCGCGCTTGTGAGAAGTTGCAGCAGTTTTAAATTGAGATGGCGTTCTTTAACCATCCATCCGTTGCCGACGGTAGTTAACGATGTCAAAATGAAAACGAACCAGCTTGCTTCAGCATTTAACTACCGACACTTTTTATTATGTTTAAAGTGAGAATACTTTTTGATATAACAGTTAATTCTGGTTCATGTGATAATACTTAGAGGAATTTTTGTGAGCATGAATGTAAAAAGGAACTTTTTATCAGAGATAGAAATGCATGCATGTCTATGGGGGAACAGTTTACCCGGCGTGTCGTTTTTCGCTCCAGTATATATATATATTAATCATATTTTTAGGTTAAAATTTATGACTGTAACTTTTGTGTATTCAGAGTGCCCATGGATTTTATTTCATTGAGTGATACAGAATTATTTTGCCTATCAAAGAATAATTTTTATATATGATTACATCCAACCTGGTTGTGTTTCATTTAAGCTAGAATTTAAAATTAGGAATTAAACAAGCCTAATTCATCTATAGAACACATCAACCAATGAAAGTTTCATCAAAATCGGAGATTATGCGGGACGAACTCCTTCTTTTTGTCTAGTGCTTACAGAGAACTGTTCTTAATCCTACACTCCATACGCTATTCAAGACTCATTCATAATTATGAATAGGAGTATTATCTAGTGAGAAAACACCAAATTTGAATGACCTTTGTATTATAAGATAGAACAAATTATGCTCATCATGAGCAAAAGCACCATTTCCCAAAATTGTTTCAACATTCGCTTGCTTCAGAGGCACCAGTCAGCGTCTCAATGGAGTTAAGAGTTAAACCTGGATTTTCACAGGACAAAGCTCATAATGCATCATTTATTTAAATGGGAATTTTCCTACTTTGTTCGTTGGGCATTGACAGATACAGATTTTAATGAAATAAAATAACACTTATTTAATCACATTTTAATTACATATTTGAAACAAAAAGCTAAATAGTGTGGCAAAAACGATATGATATGTCTAATTGGCATGTTGACATCAAGTAGGTTTGACGTCTGTGAAATAATTCAAAGATATTTTTAACTGAAATGCTTTTTGTCGAGCCCTCTGTGAGGGATGCGAGACATAGCAGTCCTAATATCTGTCGAGTGTATGTGTGTGCGTCCGTGCGTCCGTCCGACCTTGTCCGGGCCGTAACTTCCTTGCTGATTAAAGGATTTTAAATTTACTTGGCACCATTGTTCACTGTCATGAGTCGATGTGTCGCATTCAATAACCAGGTTCCTACCTACCAGGTCAAGGTCACAAATTGAGGTTAAAGGTCAAATTTGGG